>VWZE01005646.1:104142-147134 GCA_013396675.1 Eubucco bourcierii | reverse complement strand
GGCCACAAAGATGATCAGAGGGTTGCAGCAGCTCTCCTATGAGGACAGACTGAGAGAGTTGGGGCTCTTCAGCCTGGAGAAGAGAAGGCTTCCAGGAGACCTGATAGTAGCCTTCCAGTATCTGAAGGGGGCCTACAGGAAGGCTGGGGAAGGATTATTTACAAGGTCCTGCAATGATAGGACAAGGGGCAATGGGTTTAAACTGGCAGAGGGGAGATTTAGACTGGATGTTAGGAGGAAGTTCTTTCCAGTGAGGGTGGTGAGGCACTGGAACAGGTTGCCCAGGGAGGTTGTGGATGCTCCCTCCCTGGATGTGTTCAAGGCCAGGTTGGATGAGGCCTTGAGTGAGCTGTACTAGTGGGAGGTGTCCCTGCCTATGGCAGGGGGTTGGAACTAGATGATCCTTGAGGTCCCTTCCAACCTTACCATTCTATGATTCTATGATTCTATAATCGAAGAAAGGACTTCGATGTGATCTCTCATACTACCAACAAGTGATCTCACACCTGGGTATGTCTGAGCAAGAGTGAAGCTTTTCCAGTTAAAGTGTTGGTGGAGTACTTTAGAAAAACAAACCAAACCAAAGCAAACAAACAAAAACCAGCAAATCGTTTCTCAGAACTTAACTAGATGTGACAAAAATAAATGCAAAGCAGTGAGCTCTCAAACACAGTATTTCAAATTAAATTTGGATAAACAGGATACATGCTCCATTGTGACGTGTATACTGCAGCCAGTATGTATTGGGCAGTCCTGCTGAAGCTAATGCTGAAGCTCCACATCCATTTTGCCGATGACAAAAGTTGCCATCTTTTTTTAATCCCTGTAGCTGATGTAAACTCTAGTTTTGCACTATGTAACTTAACGATGTAACATGACAGAGTGATTTAACTCATCTGGCAGGGACAGATCCACTTAGGAAGAACAGAATAACCTCATAAGTTACAGAACCTGTCTCTTAGATTAAGAAGCAGATGGGTCACTGCCAAGTTCCCACCATTAAATTGCAACTGCAATGGGTCAGATTATATAAACAAGCTCACAAAGAACAAAACCAAGCAAAACCTCATTTTGTACCAGAGATGGTGTTAGTATGTTCTTGAAAGCCCACACTGAATATTTAGTTATTTAGATACAAAATATCGAACTTAATCTGTGTCAATTAACATGAAATGTCACCTTTTTTTTTTCTTTTTTTTTTTTTCCCATTTTGCAATGCAGAAAAGCATCTCTCTAGGTTTTTCATCTCTCTCTTTCCTTTTAGTATTTCTCAGAGAACACACTGCCTTGCACAGAATTATCTTAGAGGTGACCTTACAAGTACATTAATTCAAAAGCTGTAATCCATCTGACATAATTTGAAATACTTTTTTGAAGACAAAAAGTAGCATTTTTTATTTCTCTCTCCAAAATAATCTAGAGCCTGACCCTGACAATTGCAGCCTACAGAAAACATTTCTGAAATTAAGAATAGCAAGAATCAATGCAGTACAAAGACACAATATGTAGAAAGACATGACTTTCTCCACACTGCTGTTTGCATCATATTGTTCTTCAGTTTCTTCAAATCAGTCATGACCTGCTGTACAGCATGCCAATAGAACTACTTACACTGTCTCTTCACCTTGTAGCAAAGTCTGCAAAAAGAAGCCTAAAAAGAAAGAAAAATAAAAAGGACAGGGGATGCAGAGGCAGGTTTGTAAGTCCTGATAGCTGAAAACTGAGCAGCCATAGCTATCAACCTTTTTAAAAGGGATTTGGGGAATTAAAAGAAAGGCCTTTGTAACAGGTGAGAGAAAGCATTCAATTTCACTTCTGGGTGTAGATTTATTTTTATTATTCTGTCTTTTTAGGTTGACAGGTATTTGTACTTTTTAAGATAGTAAAGAGTTTTAAAATATGTAATTCTACCAAAATACACGGAGAGCAATGATTGTGTTTGTGCTCATTTCTAGATGTGAGACAAAAAGTGGTGCTATGCACTGAGCACTAAGAGCTTTTACTGACTCACTAATTCTCACTGCATGACCATAAGACATTACTTGAATAAAGATTTCCTGGAGGTTATCATTCAAAAACAGCAGAGTTAGATTTTCTCAGGTACAAAAATAACTTCATAGAGGATTAGTTTTATTATTTTTTCCTGCTTTTACCTGCTGCTGTAAGATAATCCTTGGAGTGAAGTGGGTGGGTAGAACAGAATGTGCATTTAAAGAGATACAACCAAAGTTGTATCTGTCTTATTATCATCTTTACCTTTGAAGCATCTGATGACTGGTTTATGCTCTAGATTGAGCATTTCAGTGCTAAACTAAATGGGATTTTAATAAACATCATAAAAGGATCAACAACCGTATCAATTCTTATAGTCAAGGCAATGATCTCATAACCAACTGCCAATCATTTTGTATTAGCTGGGAGCCTGTCACGGTCTGGCATTTAAATGAAAGCAATTAGCTGTTTGTATGCATTCAGTTTGCCAGCTGTCACATAATGATTCATAGCACTGCTGATAATGAAACCTGCCTTGTAAAATTAATTTTAATGGCAGACCCTCAACTGTCACCCCACTCCTCCTATAAAGCTCATGTAGTTTCTTTACCAAACTCTCAGGTTTACTGTTTCACTTTCCAAACTCCCATCACACACATGACTGAAACAGAAAGGAGGTTATGCACACATACAGGTGGCTGGTTTCCATCAGTCTTTCTTGGGAGACATTTTTTAAAGTTTTGAAATTAATTGTACTGACTTGAATCATTTCTCCTTGATGCTAGCTTTGCTCCAGCAGCATAGGTGTGTGTATAAATAACAGTTTGTATCCCTTGACAACACCTGAGTTAGAACAGCACTTGTGGCCAATGACGGCAGAAAGAGCAGCAAGGGAATTATTCCAGTGGGCACAATCGTGTCTAGTGACTAGTAAAGTGGGTGCTTGTGTTGCAAGAGATGGTTTTCAGTGACGTCACTTTGCTTGCTATAATCACTAATAGCTTTTCTGCTGTACTTTAGAAAGATGGTCTGTCTGCTGCATTAGCTCTTGATGGTTTTAATCTCTTGGAAGGAGAAAATGCTGATAAGAAAGAGTTAGATGTCTCAGCTACTTCTAAGCTGGGATTCAGGTAAGCTTTTAAAAGATGGGTTCTCCTTTTCCTTGTTCTTCTTTTTCTTCACTAACTTTAACTTCTTACGGCTTCAGAAAGAGGACAGATCTGTAGTCCTTGCTGCCTTCCTATCTCTAAGTGGCTTATTCTCCACCAATAGTACCTGGAGACTTGTTTATTTATTCCTGCAGGAGCCAATACTGCAACAATGAGCCTGAAATTAACTTTCTCTTGTAGGCATAATGAATTGATGTAAGTTCCATATGATATTCAACTAGAAAGAATTGTTTCCATATTTCTCATCTGCTCTAGCACTCCACAACATTTGTTCAATAAATTGTATGCTGCAAATTTTGTCTCAAGACAAATCTTAAAATTTTCTGTAGACACAAAAAAGCAAATTAGTCACACAGTAAAGGTTTTATGAATAAGTCGAATTATGAACAACTATAGTAAAATTACAAACTAACAGGTTAGCTGGCTATTTTTTATTGTTTTCTCCAGGAACTGTATAGAGGAACTTAGAAGTCCTCCACTTTCCCAAGAAACTTTTCTGTTTGAAAGGAGTGGTAGAGGTAACAAGAGGTTTTGTGAACTTCCATGAGACACAAGAATTCTGGAAGTTCAAAACAATGCTGGGCTTTAAAAACAAGAGAAACTTAAAAAATTTTAGCTGTCTAACTCCTTCACATATAGTAAGGAAGGCTGTCATCTTCATACTACTATGTTTGCTGACTAGCACTATGATAAGATTCTTTGCTTCCATTTGTTTCATTTAACACATCAAGACAGCTCAATCAGGGATGTATTGTGTTTTAATATTTGCCAATAGCAGAATGGGGTGATCTCTAAATTAGCTTCTCTTCATTGCTTTGGACAGTCACGTAGAGACTTGCTGCAAGATGATATCTGTATTCATATTTTTGTTCTCTATGAAGTTAAAAGAACTGAACTGAAGATAAACTACTTTGTATGAATTCCCAAATCAGTGTAGAAGATTTCAAAGGGCGTCTGATTTTATACTATATAATGGAAAACAAATACGAGATCAGCTGAGCCTATGTCATTATACAATACAAAACCTGCTTGCAGAATTGTCTCCTCTCATCAGCTTCCTTCTCTAGAATCTCCTTGTCTACTAGTTGCCCATGTATTTAATAGTCTCTTTCAAGATTGTGCTCTGAAGCATGCTTTGGATCTTATCATAAGGGAAACAACTAGCTAAAAATTAGTTTTTCCAGGCCTGCATTCACAATAATTGTTATCTTAGAGTAATAGATAGATAACATATAACACATGACTATGGGGTATACATACATATATATATACTTATATATATGAAGATACTGTAATATAATGTCCTATGTATTTGTAAACTGTCGTTCAAGAAATGGATGTTTTATTCATTTTATTCTCATTAATAGAAGCCTTCCCACAATAAAGTGCTGTATTCTATAAATACAGTTCAAGCCTGCATAGGAAGAACTGAAATTTAAGGGAAAACATAATTCTCTTTTAAGTTTTGTTTTTAACAGGATTTTTTTTTGTTTTGTAGACAAATACTAAGCCAAACAGGTTGAATGAATTCACTCAGAATGAGCACTACAGTGTTGTTTGTTCAGACAATACTAAGCATTACAAAACACAATTTAGTGTCTTTCATACACACACAGTACAGACTCCTTTGCTTTTTACATCCGTTACACTTAATCATTTAATACATAAAAATAGATTAACCCAGCTGCTTGTTTTTCTGAAAATGTCAAGGTCTGTTTTGATAGAAAATAGAAAACCTTTAAGTGTATCAGCAATATTTGCTTTCAGGGAAATTGAGAACCTGAGATTCAAAGAATTTAATTCCTAACACTTGAAATAGTCAATAGTGAAAAAACAGTTAGGCACTGCTTTGTAGTAAATGTCACTTAGGTTTAAATATGTTTTAACAAATGTTATTGAAGAAGGTAAAGCTACAAACACTGAAAAAAATTGTAACTGAGAAGAAAAAACAAAGCTATAAAGTTCTTAGTCAAATATTTTTGACTAGATTTTAATACTTTGAATTAATATATCGAATCACGACTCAATCTGAAATGCTTTGACTCGTTTTAGTTACTAACCTCAGATGGACAAGAAAGTCTTTGCTGTTGCTAAGTGATGAGAATCCAGATGTTACAATTCATCTTCTATTCAATAAAGATTTGGTAGGGTTCTTGAAAGGAGTATGAAAATTAAATGAAGAAACAGAACAGGAAGAGAGAGAAAAAGAGGGGGGAACATCCATCTGAAGAACAGATGAAGACAGAGTATTCCCTCATGTCTGGCTTAGTCTTTGCTTTTCTGTAACAAATACAGAGTACATTCCTGTTACAAGAAAGCCCTAGTGGAGTCACTCCAGAAAAAAAAAAAAAAAAAAATCACTACCTGGGCTAAAAGGTAAGTATAAATGAAACTTCAGTTTAGTGAATAAAAAGTATGGGTTACAAAAATAATAATTATCTTAATCAAAACCATGAAACTGGTGCCTATATTCCAGCATTCAAGCATTTTAAATGGCACATAAACATACACGAATATCTTTGTGAAGCTTAAGCTCTCCAGTAATTCTGTTTCCCCTGAACACTGGTTCTGATATCACAACTACTACTTCTTAGTCATGTTTTGGGAAGAAGTTTAGCACATTCTTACACAGTTGTATAGGAAAGGAAAACAGTACCCCTTCATTCAGACAACATATTTTCTATTTAATACACTGGTGTCTAGTTTTAATACCTTGCAGTATCTCCTCTCTGATCTAATTTTTTTTTTTTTTCACAATTTCTTTGGGCGATTAAATCTTTGTAGTTTGCATATTTTTGCTTTATTGAATGCTGTTAACATTCACAATGATAACTCAAATTAGATGGTTCATTTTGTTCCAGTATTTGGATAGAAATGGCAGCAAATGGACATAAACAAGAAGAAAATTATGATCTGGATGAGGGCATCAAGTCAGTCACCAGCAAATTTGAGGATGACACCAAGCTGGGGGCTGCTGTTGCTGGGTTGGAGGTCAGAAGGGCTCTGCAGCGAGACCTCGACCGCCTGGACAGATGGGCAGAGTCCAAGGGGATGGCATTCAATAAATCCAAGTGTTGGGTGCTGCACTTTGGCCACAACAACCCCATGCAGAGCTGTAGGCTGGGGTCGGAGTGGCTGGAGAGCAACCAAACAGAAAGGGATCTGGGGGTGCTGATTGACACCCACCTAAACATGCGCCAACAGTGTGCCCAAGTGGCCAAGAAGGTCAATGGCATCCTGGCCTGCATCAGGAATAGTGTAGCCAGCAGGAGCAGGGAGGTCATTTTCCCCCTGTACTCTGCACTGGTTAGGCCACACCTTCAGTTCTGTGTCCAGTTCTGGGCCCCTCAATTTAAGAAGGACATTGAGGTGCTTGAGCATGTCCAGAGAAGGGCAATGAGGCTGGTGAGAGAACTTGAGCACAAGTCCTACGAAGAGAGAGGCTGAGGGAGCTGGAATTGTTTAGTTTGCAGAAGAGGAGGCTCAGGGGTGACCTTCTTGCTGTGTACAGCTACCTGAAGGGTGGTTGTAGCCAGGAGGAGGTTACTTTCTTCTCTCAGGCAACCAGCACCAGAACAAGAGGACACAGTCTCAAGCTATGCAAGGGGAAGTTTAGGCTGGAGGTGGGTGAGGAGAAAGTTCTTGACTGAGAGAGTCATTGACTACTGGAATGGGCTGCCCAGGGAGGTGGTGGAGTCACTGTCCCTGGAAGTGTTCAAGGCAGGTTTGGACGTGGCACTTGGTACCATGGTCTAGTCTTGAGGTCTGTGGTACTGGGTTGGACTTGATGATCTTTGAGGTCTCTTCCAACCTTGGTGACACTGTGATACTATGATTTGTGATACTGTGAAAAATAACTGCAAAATTATCTCCACTGATTTCGGACTCTATAGGGACCCTTACATACCTGTAAGGATGATGAGTATAAAATATTAATTTTGACTATATGATGACTATAAAAAACTTAATTTTAAATGCTCATAGAACTGAAGTCTTCAAGGAATTTAAGGGTCATCTATATGCAGAGGCGCAATCTAATAATGTTCATGATTCACTTAATACTCCCCATTTGTAGAAGTGCAGTAATTTTACAAGCATTTTACTATCATGACCTCTGTCTGTACAGATTTGCTCACATTCACTGTGACTAAAAGGTGCAGCATGCATCAGACTCTAAGATCTGGTACTGTGTTGCTAGAGTTTTTCCAGCTGAGCGTTAAAAAAGGTACTGAGCTATTTATCAGAATGACAACAGTAGATATCCTGTGTGAAACTCTACTGCTATCAGTGTTAATGATAAGATTTCTACTGACTTAAAGCTAGATTTTACTTATCTTTCAACTAGAGTCTATGTGGATAGCTTGTAACGTGACTGAAAAATTAAACCTTAAGGAGATTATGGAGACATTCGAAGCAGCTTTTTCTCTCGACCTCTTCATCATTATAGACTCTTCTGAATGTTTTCTGGGAAGAGAGGAAAAAAAATAGAGAGATAGGGGAAGAGAGGGAGAGTAAGACACTAGGGTTGGCCTTGTTTATGTGTTTTCTTTCTTTCAAATTCTTATCTTAAACTACTTAGGCCGCGGTGAGTCACAGTTCTGTATATAGCATTTTTGAAAAGGCCATTTTTTTAAAAGATTAACTTCTTTCAGACTTCAAGTCTCATTTAAGAAAATTTTATTTCCTCTGGTATCCTTGGAGAATGCACATCAGTAATCATATGGTCCTTCTGCACCACTTGCGACTACATTTTATTTATTATATTAAAATAACAGCATCTTCAACTGATCACTTTTTCCTGAGTTACTCTTTAAATGCTTAGTATTATTCTCTGGTTTGCTCTGAACAGAAGGACAATCTGTCATCTAGTGTTGGTCAGTGCAGCCTTTCCTCAGGAAGCAGAAGCAGGAGACTGCAGTTTCACACCTCTTTGCTTGGTCTTTCCTGCATCTGCAAATTCTTCCTTCTCTCTTTCCTTTTAAAGCAATTTTTCTTGTCTTTCTGGGGCTTTCAGAAAGAACCTGCACAAAAGCTTTTCCTGAGCACAGATCGAAGTTGATTAATGGGAGGGAAGGTTGTCTCCTCTGAGACTGAAGCCTTTTGCTAGGCAAGCTCAGGAGAGCTCTTAAGAAAGAAAAAACTCATTTGTAGGTGACCTGAAACCTGTGTGGGAAAGAGACATTAGATGTCTTACCTCAGTAGATAAATACCTTCTATCAACTTCAGTGGTCTTTAGATTAGCCCCTGGTCTGTATTTAGCTTGATAATAAAGGTCTCATAAACCTGATCCCAACTAAATTCTAGAAAGATTGGAGTAGCTGTAAATACACATTTCAAACAGTGTTCAGCCAGTAGGTTTGTCATTGTTCATTCAGTTTTACAAAATCTCCATACCATAATGCCCTGCACCGAGTAGATAAAATACTGATGTCCCAAACCAGAATATTCTCCAACTATTTCCCATCTTCCATATTTTGTTAAATACTTACCCCTGTAAAATTTAATGATATAAGATGAAAAGCTCTTTCTTCATCTAAATTATCTCATCTATACTATTAGTTTATTATGAACAGAAGTTTCATGGTGCTTTTGTTGTTTTTCGGTTTTGTTTTGTTTTGTTGCTGTTTTTGTTCTGGTTTTGTGTTTGTTTTGGGGTTTTTTGCTGTTTATTTGTTTGGGTTTTTAAAATTTAATTTCTGGAGGAAGAATTATTAACTTGTACTGTTGCTATTTTCAATTTGGTTTTGCTGATAAATATTAAAGTATTCCTCCCTTTCTGCGTTTTACAAACCTGTCAGAGATTAAACAGATATACAGGAGATGGCAGAAGCAGCACACAAAATTTGGATGGTGTGATTGGCATCCTTTGAAACACTTGGTGGAGCAGAAGGGAGTTTAAAGAGAGTATCCTAATTAGTCAGGGATGCATGATGAAAAACTTTGAAAACTAGAAATAGAGGAAATCATTAGGAAACTTGGGCTAAAGCAATGTAGTTCTAAATTCCAATCCAACAAAATTCCCCATAGAAGCTGAAGTCTGCTTTGTAGTACACACAAACTCCTAAATTAAGCATGCAAAAAAACTCCCCATGTCACCTCTCAAAATTTTAAACTTAATTTTAATAACATTTTTTAGAGCAATGAGACTTTGAACAAAGCAACAATGGAAACAAATACCTTACTTCTGTTGAAGAAATCAAGCTGACATTGCAGCTGTGTCTTTGGTATTTTGTTCACCTGCTGCATATTTCTGAAACTGAGACTCCTATTATGACTTGAAAACTGCAGAGAATACCTCTGGGAATGCAGTGGTCTTGAAACTGGTTACTGTTCATCATTATGTGCATTGTTTCAAACAGTAGTTGGGACATTGTTTTAAGAACACTAACAGAATATTCCATAGCAGTTTAGGACGAAAACATGGGCTTTTGACAGATAACAAACCAAAATCCATACGTAAATACAGTAAACATCTAGGATATAGAATAAGAGTACATTCAAGAGACAGTTTGATGATTATCCACGCAGTATGTTTCCCTCTCTGACCACCATCTTAAGTAGAACAATTGGCCAGAACAAAGGTTGTTGTGTTTCAGAATGATTCCTTTTTGCATCAAGAACAATCTTGATTTTTTGCTGAAGTCAGTGGCTTCCTGTGACTCACTGTGATTGTATCAAAGAAGAAATAACATGGATTTATCCTTTTATCTAATCTGACAGTCAATAACTCTCTGTTTGCTTCATCAACTATCACAGTCCTTGGCCTTGTTCATAAATCTTTTATTTCTGAACACATTGTTCCCTGAAGCTTTGTATCTTGTTTGGTGTTCCTTCAGTCCTTTAGTTCTATCCCTGCTTTTCAGAACACATGGAAGCTGAAGACATGTCAGGTGGTAATTCTCTTGTATCACCACCATATACCTACTCAAAGATGACACACATTTTTACATTTTTGGGTACTTCCACTGCTCTGCCACTTTCCACCACAGCCTTTACTTCCTTGCATTACTCCTTGCAAAGTGTGTTTCGGCTTACTGCTCTGTTCTCTGGCTCCTCCAGTTGTTCTGTTCATCAATTTAATTTCAGATATACTAATGAAATAACATTCCTTATTTGATTAAATATTGTGTAATCAAAACCACAGGCTTTCAATAAAATTAATGGCATGATGATTGACTCAGGTTTTTTGCTAGAAAGGAATAAATTATTTTTGTAAGGTGAATCACACACAAGAGGAAGTGAGTTCATGTTAAATAGATGGTGAGAAAGCAGTACCTGCAGGACAGCTAATAAAGAAATAAAGAATTTGTTACATATCACAGGGGGAAACTTAACAGTGACTCAGATCTGAAGGAGAGGATATCTCTGAGCGCTCACCTGGGTATGGGTGGGTCTAAAACTGTTGCCAGTGAAAAATGGTTATAAAAACAGTATCTCACTGTCTTTTGGGAATGTCTCAAATCAGATCAAGAGCATCAGAAATAAAATGATCTTTTGATTAACTCTTGTCATGTTCCTTCTTATAATGCATTTCTGACGTTTCAGACGTTTTTAGAAATGTTTCATGGTGTTACATATTCTCTCCTGAAACCCACTTTGTGGTGCAAATCCCCTTGTTATCATGGGAGCTGAAGACTGCGGATACCAATTCTTCTTTGTCGCACTTTTTCCCTTCCTTTTCTCATGTTGCTTCAGATGTTTTGACCATAGAGAGGATTAGTTTTACACTTAAAATTACCAGTAGACTAACACCAACTATGTTTTATTAGCTAGAAAAGTACAAGATATGGGAAACGAGACAATGCTAGTTAAAGTCTATCAGCTCCTGTTTGGATGGCAAACTTCACGATGAACCCTAAAGAATGCAAATAATCTATGCATCGGTATATAAATAATTCCTAAAAAGATCTTTTGCCTCTGACAGTTGCTAGCACCCTAAACTCTTCTGTCTGATATGTGGCACCACACAAAAAAACTAGCGGTGAGACCCTGGGCATATTTGGTTAACTGTGACTGCTAATATCCATCACTCTTTCTCAGTGTTGAGGTAAATGGGAGCTCTCTCAAGTACTTTCCTCCACAATAAATTATGGGTTGTTAGGAGCTGAAATTCCTCTGGTTTCCAAAACTTCTTTTGCAAAACTTCTGATATTGTGGTAGATACTTCTGATCTAATTAAAACTTTACTCTGAAGAATATCATAAGGACAGAAGAAACGATAACAAGAAGAAAACTGAAGTATCTGCAAATCTTAACTAAGCTCAGACTTCAGTTATTTGACATATGCAAAATTTATGTAATAAATTTAATGTACTAAAAAACATCCACTATATCACTATTAAGAATTACACCATAAATTACTGAGAAAAATGAAGCTTTGATAACTAATATTTAATTACTTTATGTGACAATTGACTAATAGAAAAAGTTCTGAGCTGATACGCCTGTGTGCTTAGATATTGAAGGGAAATCAGCAGCTAACTCAACGCATTTAAATTTCAATACATAGCTAAAATGCCTTCACAAAAAATCTTTTGCCTGTGGGGAAAATAACTGACTTGCATTTTTTGATTAACGAACATAAATACAATGGAATTTTAGCTGCAGAAAGGATAATGTTTTTGTGAGAGTGTGACAGACTGAGATTATTCTACTTTACTCTTTTCTAAGGAAAAGGGGCAGTAAAATAATAACTGTCACTGAATTACAGATGAAACTACTGAAAGGTTGTATTTAAAAATGTGAAAGAAAAGATAAGGCATACATGAATCCTTAACAATTAATACAGATACAGGAGACATGAGAATTCCCCCAAAAACCTTCACCCCAACCAAACCAAAAACCACCACCAAAACCCCAGTGCTCATTTTCTCCCATCCCCCATAGTCTCCCATTCAGGCCCAAACAGGTCAGATTCACTGTGTCTGCTGTCCTTGAAGGCCACAGCCTACAGGGCGTATGCTTACATGGGTACCAGATACAGATCCCTCCGGGGAGCTGGAGAGGCAGTGAGAAAAGAACAAATCAACCTTGCTGCCCATTTTTGAAGTGTTTGCAGGATTATGGGATTGAATAACATAATTACAGTATCCAGGGGCGAGTAGTTCGTCCCCTGGGATTGATCTTGGTCTGTGTAGTTTTCTTAGGGACTTTGGCATAACCTGGAACCCTTCAAACCACAACAAATTTTCAATATGTAGCTTAAATGGCTTCACAAAAAAGAAAAATCTTTTGTCTATGGGGAAAATAACTGACTTGAATTTTTTGATTAACAAACATAAATACAATGGAATCTTAGCTGCAGAAAGGATAACGCAAGTCACTTGAACTTGAAAGAATAAAATTATCATTGACATAAAACTGCATCCTCCCAACTCACTGTGCTCTCTGATGTGGTTTGACCTGCTGCTTTCCTCTGCTGTTTTTAAAAACTGTGCTTTAAAATAGCCTACTTCTAGCCAGCTTCAGCATTTGAAACCAGCATTAGTATGTGAAACTAACACTAATAACACACTACAGGTTTAAGTTTCCGTTTCTGAAGATACTTTTCTCTGCATTGAGGGTATGGCAGCATATTACTTGTCCAAGTAAATTAATGACTATTGGTAACACAGCAACTGACGCTTCCCATACAAAACCTAATTTATACATCTAATAAATTACAAAACCCAGAATTCTAAGATCAAATAGCCTTAACACTAAAATCTTCCATTGACACTTGATCATAGCCTAAGTGATGCACCTTAGACCATTTTATGATCCACAGAGAGAAAAGAACATCTGACAGATGTTCGTGGTACATGAAATGTGCCATCTTCTGGAAGTATCTTAGAGCTGACGCAGCTCAGATTTGCAGTTTAAATCTGCATTGAGCTGAGATGAATATCAGTCTTACTAGACAGGCTGTGTACAAGAAATCTCAAGGGATTTCAGTGACAAGATGTACTCTTAAGTCTACTCAAATACAGATTTAGTTTATTCAAATATAGACTAAACCTTACCTGGATATTATGTCATAATTAGTATCAAAGATGTTTGAAGGCCAGATTCTCTCAAATAGACCTCAGTACAAGGCTGCCTCTCCTCAATGCCAGATAGACTTGAGTAAGACTTTACCTAGGGCAAAATGTAGCCAACAGGGAAACATGCCTGAACATAGTCACTAGCAGTGCTGAGGGACCCATCACAGTGTTCAGGGGGAATATAGGCATTTGCAATCACTGTGGCAATGAAGTTCCTTCATGAGCAAAGGAAGGCTGACATCTAGATCCTGCAAATGTAAGACACCTAACCTGGGTCTTGGATCCCTGGGTCAACAGATTGCCACTGGGACCAGTACTTCCCACCTGAACCAGAGAGGGGATGATGCTGCACACAAAAGAAAATTTTATATTACTGATATTACTGAGCTGCATTGTTTTCTCTTGATGTAGCATGTCTGCTTCAAGCTTGGTTTTATTTGTATGTCTATGGATATTTTAATAGTTTTAATTCTGACAAGACTCAATTGCCTTTTTTTTAATTGCTTTTTGTTGTCCCCTGTATTTGCAAACTTTGATGCGGAGTAAAATTCTTTTTAAAATAAAAATGTAGTCCATTTTGGCACTAGTCTAAATATCTGAATGTGCAAGGATGAGGAAGTAATACACCACTTGATTTTGAATATTATACTTACCAGTTCTTGGCAGGTTAGTTACCACGAGGGCTGTAATTAACACCTCTCATTCAATAAAATGGAACTCTACTGACTTCTTTCATCAGCAGGTTTGTATGCTTGTTATTTGACACTTGCTATTTTCTGTCACCACAGAACAAAAAGTGCTCGTAGGATGGTTTCTCCCACACCTATTGGTAGAAATGACACTAAACGTATTGAAAAGTAGCTTCCTTTCCCTTTTCTCAGCTTTCCAATCAGTCAAAACTATACAATCTGAGCTGCTTCACACAGTTATTTCTTAGGATAATAGATCCTTTTTCAGAGAGAAAACCTACTGAAATCAGTGTGCCTATGAGAAAGAGCTCCTCCAGCTTTGGGGTGCACAATCTGGCTCTGCATGTCTCTAACATCCCTAATGAGTGAAATAAAAATCCATCAACATTTTTCCACTTCAAGTATATGTAATTGAAAATGCAGCTTTCCTTCCTCCTTGATGCCTTTTTTTCCCAACTCCATTATAACATTATAGATCTTGGAACTAAGAAAACTGAATGTTTAGCTCAAAGTAGCTCAGGTTTAGGTTACTTTCTCTACGAGTTTTGCAGGGTTGTGAAAAGATTAGCTATTGAAATTGTTACTGTCCATTCCTGTACTGTCCTTCGCAAGAAGGGCAATAGATATCTTACTGGAAAAATCTTCTCAGTTACACATATGAATGGTATCCTTTCTCACCGCACTCATCTCTGGTGCAAATGGCTGGTTGATGCCTGCTGACCGTACATGCAGCTCTGATGTTGCTTTTTGATTTTCCAGAACCTCAGATTCAGCTCCACTTTATTTAGTTGCAACCATTTTGATGATCACAGAACTCTTTTCTCACTTGAGCCCAGAGATGCAGAAGCAACCTTGGTATGCACACTGTGCAAAAGCTCTGGGTGCTTAACCTCAACTCATTTCTCTTGGTAAGGAGTCTTGACTTTAAAAATTGACAGTGGTTAAACATTTTTGTTTTTTCAGCTAAGATGGAGAAATCATATCATGGATCAATGTGCCTGACTTCGTGACCTTATCCTAATATAAAAAAAAACCAAACCAAAACAAACCCAAAAAAGCAACTTGGGGGAAACTATTACTTTTCCTCTTCAAAAATAAATAAAATTAAAAGTAGAGGCCATAGGTCTCTCACAATCTTCTTGTCATCTTTAACCAATGAGTTTTTAATTTTTATTCAGTAGCTCTTCAAGCTCTCTCACATATTCAATCATTATTGTTGTCCTTCTGATTTATTTTGTTGATGCAGATAGTCAGGATTGTGCTGAATCTTTAAGATGTGTGTCAACCAGCACAAACTGTCAGAAAATAATGAAATTCTTTTTATTCTTGATTCTTAATAGTTCTAAAACTCAACTTACTTGATTTTGGTACTGAGGATTTGAACTTCTACTCAACTTCTACCATACAACTACTTTCTGATTAATTCTATTCTGCATTTTTGTATATGGAAGTTATGAAATGATGTTCCACTTTGCTGATTTTGTTTTATTTTAATTTTTTTCCCAGTTCTGCTGGGATTTTTAGTCATTATTTGCTTGCATTCTTCTTCCAAGTAAGACCAAAGATGACATTTTTCATTGGTTCAGGACAAAGTTGTGTTTATTGCTGTCGTGGTAGGCCTAAATAGGCTTATACATGTCCTGGCTTGCCCAGACATGTTTTTCTGCTCTCCTTCCTCCTGCTATGGGGAGAAGTAACTGCGAGAAAGTGGACAAAGATCCTGGAGCCACAGAGACTAAGGACCGTGGCTTACCTAGACTTGTTTTGCTCCTGTGGGAAACAAGGTACACACACTCAGCTTATGCCTGACTCGTGTAGGGCCTGTGTTTTTTCCCAAATTTGGGTAAAGCAAGCCTATGACTTCACATAATATGGTCAAACTCAGCTAACTGCCATTCTCATTGGCTAATTTGTGTCCAAAGACCCATTAGTCTCGGGTTGTATTGATAAAAAGAGATGAGCAGGTAACAGGTAAATACTTAAAGCCTTCTGTAATTCACTAATTGCCTTCTGCCATAAGCAGAAGGTGCTTCCAGTGTCCATCTAGTTGATATGTGGTATAATTAACTGCAAGTGGCATATTACCCACGAGAAACTTCTCTTCCAGTGTAATGTTTGCATTTGCTAGTTATTTCTTACAGTGTGCTAGTTTTGCCTGTTCCCTGTGTGTATAAGTATCCAAACTGTGCATTTCAAACCCTGCAAATAAGTTTTCTGGTGAGATTTAATGTTAATAAACAGTTTTCATAGTTATTAACAATCTTGGCCTAGATATCAAAATTAGTATTGGTTATTAATTTTGCATAATTTGTAACAACTGCAGTACTTTGAGAAATAGTCACATGGCATCCTGAAGCATTCTACTCATTTAACCACATTTCCCAAATCTGGAAAATAACATTTGAACATTGTCTGAGACAGTTTAATTATTTGACTTCTTTTAATTATTTGACTTCTTTCTTTGATTATAGAATCATAGAATCATAGAATGGTAAGGTTGGAAGGGTCCTCAAAGATCAGCTAGTTCCAACTCCCTGTCATAGGCAGGAACACCTCGCACTAGTACAGGTTACTCAAGGCCTCGTCCAACCTGGCCTTGAACACCTCCAGGGAGGGAGCAGCCACAACCTCCCTGGGCAACCTGTTCCAGTGCCTTACCACCCTCACTGGAAAGAACTTCCTTCTAACATCCAGTTTAAATCTCCCTTCTGCCAGTTTAAACCCACTGCCCTTCATACTGTCATTATAAGACTTTGTAAACAGTCCCTCCCCAGCCCACCTGTAGGCCTCCTTCAGATACTGGAAGGCTACTATCAGGTCTTCTTGAAGCCTTCTCTTCTCCAGGCTGAAGAGCCCCAACTCTCTCAGCCTGTCCTCATAGCAGAGCTGCTCCAGCCCTCTGATCATCTTTGTGGCCCTCCTCTGGACCCGCTCCAACACTTCCATGTCCTTTCTGTGCTGGGGGCTCCAGAACTGCACACAGTACTCCAGGTGGGGTCTGACGAGAGCAGAGCAAAGAGGCAGAATCCCCTCCCTTGCCCTGCTGGCCTCGCTTCTCTTGATGGAGCCCAGGACTCAGTTGGCTGTCTGGGCTGCATGTGCACATTGTAGGCTCATGTTGAGCTTTTCATCAACCCAGACCCCCAGGTCCTTTTCCTCAGGGCTGCTCTCCAGCCATTCACCACCCAGCCTGTAGTTGTACTTGGGATTGTGCCTACCCAGGTGCAGGACCTTACACTTGGCCTTATTGAATTTCATCAGGTTGGCCTGGGCCCACCTCTCCAGCCTGTCCAGGTCCCTCTGGATGGCATCCCTGCCCTCTAGCAAGTCGACTGTGCCACACAGCCTGGTGTCATCTGCAAACTTGCTGAGGATGCACTCGATTTATTTTTTCAAATCCTCAAATGGACCATTCAAATAATTTTCAAAGTGAACTGCAACTGTATTCCTGTAATATCAGTCCATCACATATTCCAGACCAAGATCTAATATGTGCTAAATCCCTTTAAAAAAAACCAAACCCAACCTCTGGTCTTTTTCTTTCTTATTTTAATGTATCAAATTGTAACAATTTTCTTTGGCTTTGTATGAGCATTTAAGGCTTCCTGCTAAGAGCCGAAAAGATTTCACAATGGATGCAGAAGAAATGCCTGAAGGAAGTAATTTGTGTGGCTTTTGTTTCCTCTTGTGTGGTTACAAAGATCTCTGTAGTAGCCAATGGAGAGAAATACATCTTGCATTATATTTAGTTGGGCACATTTTAGTAACAATTATTCTTAACCCTACCTGTAGATTTTGTTCACTTTAGTAAACTCTGCTGAGGTTTATACAGTATGTGGCACAATGACAATTATGAATTTATGATTAATTTTAATGGTTGCACTTTAATTCCTTAACTTTCAGCACTCCCATTAGTAAAATGCTGTACTTAACAATGTCCTTCAGGTACAACATGCCAATGTATCTTCATTTACATACTGCAATGATTCAGATGAGAGCAGACTTAAATAAATTGTGAAGATAGAATATTGAGAGTGAACCCAAACACAGTGATGATCAATCAAACCTGATCTGTCTATATTAAAATGTTTCTAAATTCTAAGACTTGCATCCTGTATGGCTAGAAAGATACGGAGAAACTAAAAGGATACAGCCTAGGTCATATCAGTCATTGTAAACATCTAATTCCAAGAGATAAGTTGTCAAATTGTAACATAAGGTAGGCAGGTGGAGAGGTTTTGAAGGCTTTGCTCACATAACAGAGCCCATCACAAGATGCAAAAGCCTTCCTAGTGCCAGTCATTTAAAAACTCAGATGAAGTAATCATTCATTTCAGTCATAAATGAATAGAGGTCACTTTACCTTTCCCAGTACAAACAGGTTCTGCTGCAAAAAGGGATAATGAGCAAAGCACTGTTGTCCTGCCTACGCTTATTAAGACAGAATAAGAACAGAGAGAAAAAGGGAACCTGTGAGCAGCAGTAACCCTAAGAGTCGTAGTTAAGTGGAACCCTTTCTGCCAGACTACCTCTTCAAATCAAAAGTGTTCCCATTTAATGTTCCTTGACATTGTATATCTCCTGGAGGTTGACCTTAGCTTATTTGAAAGCATTTATGACTGTGAGATCAGAGTAACAGAATTCATGCAGAGATTTTTGATCGACTGAGACCTCACTGATCCTTTTCATTTTGGTTAATACTGTCAATATTTGTAATAGCTTCTACTGGATGAAGTTCACAGCATGAAGTTGATTTCCCAGTACTTAAGTGATACTGAGACCAGCACAGTGTTTCTTTATTTTTATTTTTTTTTTTTAATTTTCATAGACAATGACACTACAAAGATTAAAATGAAGTATCTTGGTTGTTTCTGGTCCCGATCAGTCTTTGTCCGCAATAGCTTCAGTCTCACTGAAATTCCTAATCTGCAGGAATCACTTTTCTACAAACTTTAAAGATATGGGCTAATAGAATGATTAAATTATACTAATTTTCTCCACCTCAGCACAAGTTTCCCAAAGGAACTTATTTATCTGGTTGCTGTAGCAAGATCAAAAGCCATCACTTTGTGCTTCCAGAGTTCAGAAGGTGGCATGAAGACAAGACAGTAAATTTCTACAAGTCAGTCTGGGACATTTATTGACCAGCCACTTTTTGACAGAAGGTGTCTTCTGCAATCTGAGCTTATAGTGACAAAAATAGGTTCTGTTCTATAAAAGCAATACAGAAAGAATTAGCTAAGGAATCAGTTTATAGGCAGAAAATTGGCTTTTCAAATATTTTTGCTGGAGAACAGGCTTAGTGTGAACCTGAGAAGACATGAAGGCAGTGCTGGCCTGAGGTGCAGGCAAGGAAATTTGCTGCAGCCCTGCCTAAGAAGATATCATTTAATCTTTTAGCACAACCTTTAGCCCAGTCCAGCACCTCTGGCCCAGTCCAGCACCTCTAGCCCTTCTGTGCCACTCACTCTGATGCACTTAGAGTGCATCCTTCTGCTTTCCTCTTTAAGGAACCAGCCATGCCCCTGCCAAGAGATACCAAAGACTTAGAGAGATGGTTTGAGTTTGTTCTTGATGGGAACTTCTGGGAGGAAAGGAAGGGGTAAAGCTGAGAGCTGTTCTTACACCCTGTAAGAGCATAAAAAGGGGAAGCTGATGGGTAAAGGAGGAAAGAATGACTATCCTCCACCTTCACCTCTCTCTCAAACACATCCATAGTCTCCTAAAGAAATCTGTCTCTGAAACTGTCCAAGCTCCTCTCTCCCACTCAGACCTCTAGAGCTACCTGGGCACTTCCAACTCCTCTTCTTGCTCAGTGTATGATACGGGTCTCCTCTGCCATCCTGCTTTTAAGAGAACCATCTTACTGGCAATTCTCCCTCTTTTCATCTCAAACTACTCAAAACATCCTCTCTTTGCCCATTCAGATGCAAATATGCTCCTTCCAGTATCCCTCCTTCCTTCATTCCTGTAATCTTCTAAAAAAAATTTAATGTCAGTAGCAGATATAGGCATTTTCAAACTGGGAAGTGACTTTGTAGGATATGTATGCAATACTTAACTTTAACTATCCACATTATGATTTACAAACAATTTTAGATTAGTAATTGTTGTGGGTTTTTTTTTTTTTTGTGTGTTGTTGTTGGTACTGGATCAATGATGAACCTCAGAGCCAGTTTATAATAAAGCTAATTGAATTTCTTATGTGATGTGGTTGTCAATAGAATAGTATCATGCATCAGTGGGATGTAGCTGTATTTTCCTTTCACCTCTATTTTCTCCTCTTTGGTATTTTATAAGACAGGACTTTTTTTCCCTAAAAGGCTCAGAATCCATTATTTTTAAAGTTAGTTATGGAATTCTGCCCTGTGAGGTGCGAAATGCACAGGGAAAATCACAAAATGTGGTAAAAACCCCTGTGGAGTCCTCTCTAATTAACTATGTCTTTCTGAAGGATCCCCAGGAGTGAGAAAAGCATTTATTAAATGAGGCAACAGTTTCTATGGAAATGGAAAAGTAACTGTTCTTTGAAACTTCCTACATAAAAGCAGGCTGCTTGTACGAATTGGGTTGCATTCAGTACGTCTTTCCTGACATTTATCAACTTCAACTCTCATAAGACACAAAGTGCCATTAGTCAAATTTATAACATCTATTTGTGCAGTTTCATTAGCTTATCTTGTAAAAGACAGGTGGATCATGCTAGTCCATTTATGTATGTGACCATAATCAGCTAATCATATTTAGACATGTTACTGCGTTTTGCATATAGTATTGCTTAGATATATTTTGAATTGTTTTCTGTAATATTTGTCTCTTGATCAACAATAATCTGACTTTTAACTACTGGGCTGCTGTGCAAAATGCAATTATACAATTTATTTTGTAAACAAAGTCGTGAAAACACAGAGGAGCCACCTGGCCAGTGAGTCCTTCAGATGCTGAAGTGCCCTACCTTACAGTTCTGTGTCCTTTGCAACATTCAGGTCACAGAGCACTTAAAAAAGCAAGCCTCAAATGCAAAATGATCTGAAGTCACTGTATGGATTTTACAAACGAGTTTTTAAAATAGCAGCAGGAAAATATGTTTTAAACCTTCCAGGTTACGTTAAGACAAATGGAATCCAATGACTTGTCAAGTAACAACTCCTATCTAATGGTCTTGCATCTGGATGTTGTTTAAGCAAAGTACATTTATATAATTAAAAGCAACTAAAGGTCACCTATATCGGATCAGTTAAAAGCATTACTGATACTCTGGAAACACGTAGGACTGGTGGATACTTAACAACCCATGTCATGACTGTAAGTGAGTCCAAGTGCCGGGTGCTGCACTTTGGCCACGACAACCCCATGCAGAGCTATAGGTTGGGGTCGGAGTGGCTGGAGAGGAGTCAAACAGAAAGGGATCTGGGGGTGCTGGTTGACACCCACCTAAACATGAGCCAGCAGTGTGCCCAGGTGGCCAAGAAGGCAAATGGCATCCTGGCCTGCATCAGGAATAGTGTAGCCAGCAGGAGCAGGGAGGTCATTCTCCGCCTGTACTCTGCACTGGTTAGGCCACGCCTTCAGTTCTGTGTCCAGTTCTGGGCCTCTTAATTTAAGAAGGACTTTGAGGTGCTTGAATGTGTCCAGAGAAGGGCAACGAGGCTGGTGAGAGGCCTCGAGCACAAGCCCTATGAAGAGAGAGACTGAGGGAGCTGGGATTGTTTAGCTTGCAGAAGAGGAGGTTCAGGGGAGACCTTCTTGCTGTTGACAACTACCTGAAGGGTGGTTGCAGCCAGGAGGAGGTTGCTTTCTTCTCTCAGGCAACCAGCACCAGAACAAGAGGACACAGTCTCAAGCTACACCAGGGGAAGTTTAGGCTGGAGGTGAGGAGAAAGTTCTTGACTGAGAGAGTCATTGGCTACTGGAATGGGCTGCCCAGGGAGGTGGTGGAGTCACCATCCCTGGAGGTGTTCAAGGTGGGTTTGGACGTGGCACTTGGTGCCATGGTCTAGTCTTGAGGTCTGTGGTACTGGGTTGGACTTGATGATCTTTGAGGTCTCTTCCAACCTTGGTGACACTGTGATACTGTGATACTGTGAAGTGACAAGTGCTAGTCAGAAGACGGTCATATTTTTGCAGTAGCCTTTTCCTTGATACAACATAATCAATTGCCTATTCCTGAGTTACAATGAAATGGGAAGTCAGTAACGTTCAGAGAGTACAACATTCTGTGTAAAACACCCACGTTTCTTTCTGAAATACGTGAGACTCAAAAAAAAAAAAAGCACCCATAAACTATTTAATCTCTAAGGCAGAAGATCTGGTTTTACAACTGTTTCAGGTTAATGGAGTCTGTGATAACAGGCTAAATCATGATTGGGATACAGGCCAAAGCTCACAGACATATTGAGGAAACTCAGAGCTAACACTTAGGCAAGGGGCTAGAAAGTGATGAGAAATATCATCACTCCATCTTGACTGAAGCTTGCTCTTTGGCTCAAGTCTAACACTGACAGACAAAATTGACTGTGGTCAGAAGCAGATTGAAAGCCATGAGTAATTAAAAATCTGAATTTCTTGTGAAGAGCTAGAGCACCATGGTCTGTCCTAAACATCACCCAAGTGTGACCACTGTAACCATGTGCATCAGGTGGGGAGATATCTGAAGCATCGTAGGAGCATGCATCTCACAGTCAGAGAGGATGACAGCACCATTGGCTCCCCTAAACTCCTCATGGTAGAGACAGTTGCAAAGAAAGAAGACAATATTTGTTATGAAATCAAGTGCTGTATATTTTAAACTGGTCATATATATACGAATGTTACACCAGAAATAGTAGAACCAGTACTAAAGGAAGAGATACATGGACCAGAGCTTTCTGGCAATTTGATTCTTCCAGTGGATTGTCTAAATTGTATATTAACCACATCTTCCCCCATTCCTTCCTCTCCCATGCACATGTAATATGCATAATAAAGATAACTTGATATCAACAAGTTGAACTTTGCCTGTGGCTACACAGCAGTACTCATCTCTGGAGCAAAAACTGAAAAAAAAAAAAAAAGAAAAAAAGGTATTTTAAGGTCTGAGAAGAGAATGTACTAAATGTTCATTCATGTACTTGCTATTATCTGTATTTTTGTTTTATCTACTTTATTCCCAAACTCTGTTACCCCTGATAAATGAGCAATTATTCTGAACACTTAAAACTCATTGCTTAATGGGAAACATTCTCTTCACAGAAGGTTTAATGCATGACTTTGTGCAAAATGGGAAAACTATAATTATGCCATTGGGAAGAAAAGAGACCAATTCTGGATTAAATGGGTGTCAACGTGTTACTAAGTCAGAGAACTCATGCAAAAGCAATGAATCAAAATAAGAAGGGAATAGAGAATCTTTCAATGGAGAGTAGATGGGAATTGGAAGAGATTTATATTAAGTAGTATATCTATATAATTTTGGATGTTGATTCTGAAGCTGTATTCTTGTTTATAGGTGTTGGACATTGAGCAGATGAGGATCCATGGAAGATCAATGATTTGAATTACGTGAGCAAATTTATGTCATAGTAGTGATCTCCTCTGGTCTTCAACTTAGTATCATCGCAGAACTACAGGAATCCACAGTAAATCACATTCTTTTCCCTCAGCATTCCTAGAGAGCGAAAGGATTTTGAACCTTTTTGGAAGTTAACTCAACTCTGTTGACTAAACTTACAGAATTTAGGACCATAATTCATCTCAAGTTTGGAGCCAAACTGTCACTGGTGCATTTCTATGCTTCTCTACAATGTTGGTGTTAGCTAAAATATTTTCTGAGCTATTAATGAGTTCATATTTTCACTGAACAGATACTGAGTGTCCAGGTTTTCCATTGCTGTGAAGGTTTGGAAGGGTGCTATCTCATTTCATTTCTGAAACAAAAGCTGATGTTTCTGTGCCAAATGCAAGAGACATGAATATCCTTCTGAAAACAAAGCATATAGAGAAGTTGGGACTGTAACTTCTGAGGATTAACATTATTATATGATGGTTTCCACTTGGATAAAATAAGTATTCACAGCTATACTCATGCTTGTTTACTTTCAGATAAAGTGAGAACTGGTTCAACACCCTGTAGCATATCAATGAAAACTTGACTTTTGCAAGCTAGAACTAGTGAGACACACCTGGAGTGCCATGAGAGACTAGTAGGCGAGCAACGTGCCTTTCATATATTAATATGCATGGCATAAGTTCACAATATATTGAGGACAGTGTATATGTGTGTTCAAGGTCAATATCCTGCTCAGGAAGAAAATGTTACAATTTGGAAATGCAGTTTTGGTAAGGCATTGAAATACAGTTTACACTTAATGTAATTGTCCTGACTGTGTTGGTTAATAATATGTTGGATGAACTTCCAAGTAATTTGAAGAACATCATTAAAGCAGACAGAACAATGCACCTTGTGCCAGCACTGCTGGAGCTGACTTTCTTTCCTCTTACATACTTGATGCCAGGAGACACATTACAGCTTGCACATTCCATCCCTACCAGCAAGCTTCATCTCAGATGAAGCTCAACCTTCAACAGCTATATGACTTCTGAGCAGTATGAATTATCTCTCACTTAGCATTTTGTGCACAGAACTTTAACGAGCAATAAAATTTGATCTATAGTTTCAGAAAAATTTTACCAATATTTCAGCTCTTCCTGGGGTCCACTATAAAACATTTCTGGGTTCATAAAAATGGAAAGGAGAGGAAAAAAAGGATTTCTTATTTAAATCTGATCCCTACCCTCCAATTTTGACCTTGAGTTAAAAATTGTCTTTCTGAAATAAAGAACTTACTAGAATAAGGTAAATATTTTATAAACCCTAAATATAATAATTATTTAACTACACTTAAAATACCTAAAATATAAAATAATATTCCAACATTGTTTAACATTCCATAACATTTTCAGAAGAATATGCAAATGGTATATATTTTTCTGTCTTTGTTATAGGTTTATATAACAGGATTTTGTTATTTTTATACTGCAGTTTCTAGGATTTATGATGAACTAGTTTTAAATAGGCTGAGTTTCAAATCTAGAATATTATCTACTTTCTTATCAACTTTCTAATATTATTTATTTGCTTGGATTTTCCCCTACACACACCTCCAAACCCTTAGGCCATTCTTTGAAATTATCCAATTATACTATTTAAATAAGTTTTCCAAAAGTGTGATGATAATTTCTGATTGCTTTGAAAAGCAAGTGAACCAAAAATGGAAAGTTTAGAGAAAAAATTAGTCAATAAGTGTTTAGGAATAGTTCAGGTAGCTCTACCCTTAGTCTCGGAACAAAGACCTGTATTTATTTTTTTTTAATATAAACCACCTTGGACTAATAGTATCAGAAACTTACCTTGGGTTGCAAGTTGAAATACATGTATATGAGGAGTGTCAATTAAAATTAGAGCAAATGAGCACAGGAATTGTTGGGTTTGTTTCACAAATGCATACATATTAACCAAAGTTAGTAACCTGAATTACGCTCTGCTGAAATAGTTTTGACCTGTAAAAAAATAGGAAGTAACAATCATTGTAGCAGTGATGAAAGTCTGGAACCAAATGAACAAGTAAATAGACATTAGCTAGTGGACAGGATTCTCTCTCAGATGTGGAAGGGGACCCTCAGTTCAGACTTCGAACTGAAATTCTCTTTGATGTATGCTCATGTGCATAATCTGAGCAAGAAAACATTTAATAAAGGCCTCCCTGTCTGCACTTATCAGTAACAGAAGTTGAGGGGTCCTTTAAGAACAACACCAGTTTTTGGCATCTCTGATGCAACTCCAGTGAAACTTGAGCAAAGCAAGCCTAGCATTATCCATAGGCACCTCAGGGATACTGAGCAGCAAAACCTGCTTAACCTGTTTGCTTTCCCATATGCCTAGGCTTCACCTAGCTGCCTTATGCCAACCTCCTGCTTAATTGTTTGATTTAATTGTTTCTCATAGAATAATCATTTTTTCCTAACCATATCACCAGCTGTATATAGTTTTGTTGCTTTTCTTGCTTTTATTTATAGTCACTAAATTTTGTTTGTTTGCTTTTGACACTGAGGAATTTTTAACTCATCCAGTATGATTTAAGGCCCTAATGACCTTCATTCCATGTGTCTTAGAAAAAGCTTAGCAATGCCAGAATGTTTCAGGAGACACAACTAGCTGAGATTCTTTCAGTTATGTCTTCCCATTGTATCAAAACAAAGACAGGGGCAGTAACCTGTAAGTTCTGCTTGACACTGGAATTCTAAACCAAGAAAAGTGGCAGAGACAATGGAACAGGCCAAATTGTTCCTTTGAAAGGATGTGAGCTGTGACAGCAATACAACTACCGGAAAATATTGCAGGCAAACACCCAGACCTCCTTCTGTTCTGACAAGTGTGCATTGAATAAACACGAACACCTAAACATGAAAATCTTTAATGTAACTTCTGTGATTCACTGTCCCATGAACATCTGTACCCGTACCAGTGATTAAACCTAAAAACCCAATGAAAACAAATGCTGTGCTTGTGAAAGATTGCTGCTTAGATGCCACTGTGAAAAATTCCTTCAGGTGAGTGATATTTTCTCTCACGCCACATCCCATGCTGCAGATCCATTTCCATTAGCCTTTGTTCAAAAGGAAGAACAACCAGCGTGTTTCTGCCATGCATCCCAGTAAGTACTGTAACAACTGCATTTGTTTGAAGGACATCTCTTAACTTGTTAGAACTTGATTGTGCAAAGGCACGTGGTCTTACCTGTATTTCCCTGTTAACTGGTAAATAGAGGTTATAATTGTTGCATTTTCAGCTTTTCTCTCACTTCCCAGGAGTCATTGCCAGTGCTTTAGGTGCTCAGTAGTGAGTTGTTATTCTGATCATGTTTTATCCTATGAAGAATTTATCCCCATTCATCCCCAGTTTGAGAACAGGTCAATTACTGACATCAACATTTCTCCAGTTTTCCTGATACTCAGTGAAAATTCCGTTACTTTCACTCTGCCTGGCTCACATAGCATGACTGCCTGCATTGCAAACACCTGGTGTGTGGGGAGGTACATGCAGAGGAGATGAGAAGTGTCCAAGCTCATGGTGCATTGCTGCCTGCTGAAATCAACAGCTTGGTACCCAACTCTGTGAAATCTCCTGCCAATGTCAGCATAAAGAAAAGTTGATATTTTAGTTCATACCCACCTCTACCTCTTTGTAGCCAGCCTACAAATTTGACAATGAAGCAGATATATATCCTGCCTACCACTCCAGTGTTAGCCTTACTGGATGCCTGGGTTTGGCCCAGAAAGACTTGATTTCTGGGTGTTTTCCAGATGTCAGTGCATTGCTGCTGGGCTGGCAATGTTGGACTGGATCTCTAGCTGCCTGCAGCCCACAGTCAGGAGTTAAGATTGAACATCCTGCACAGCTTTGACATTGCTAGTCTTTGCACAATGTCTTTGCACACAGGCTGAAGGGAAGTCTTGGACTGATGTTTGTTAACTGCAGCGGAGGAATGATCCCTGAAGATGGGGAGAGAAAGGATGGCCTTGAGACAGCAGAATTATTGAGAATCATAAGAAAAAAGTCCTTCTGATTGCCCTTTAGCAGAGTTAAACAAACACCCATGTAATTCTCATGTTCCTCAAGGACCTGGAAGTGCAAAGAATCCTTGGTTGCAGAAAGATATTTTGCTACATTCAGGACATGGAATCTTTCCTCCTTTTGCAGTTGATTAATCGTACTGGTTCTTATTCACTGAGCTACCCCTTGCAGTGTACTGGACAACTGAACTGCTTACCCAGTTCATCCAGTCCAAGTCATATCCTGGGCTGCATCAAAAGTAGCATCGCCAGCAGGCCAAGGGAGATGATTCTACCTCTCTCTGGTCTGGTGAAACCCCATCTTAAGTATTGCATCCCATACTTAAGTACTGGAGTCCTCAGCACAAGAAAGACAAGTACCTACTGGAGCCAGCCCAGAGGAGGGCCACAAAATTGTCAGATCCTAGTGTACCTTTCCTAACAAGGACAGACTGAGAGAGTCAGGGTTGTTCTCTCTGGAGAAGAGAAGGCTCTGGGGACACCCTGTTGTGGCCTTTTAGTATTAAAAGGGACTTATAAGAAAGATGGGGACAAACATTTTATCAGGACCTGCTGTGACAGGACAAGGGGTAATGATTTTAAACTAAAAAAGGGGAGACTTAGATTAGATGCAAGGAAGAAATTTTTTACAGTGAGGGTGTTAAAACACTGGAACAGTGGCCCAGAGAGGAGATAGATACCTGTAAATATTCAGGGTCAGGCTGGATGGGGCTTGAACAGTCTCATCTAGTTGAAAATGCCCCTGCTCGCTGCAGAGGGGTCAAATGATGTGTAAAGGTCCCCTCCAACCCAAGCTAATCCATGACTCTAAGCCTGGTCTCAGTTCTCTCCTCTGTGTGAAGGACTCCAAAGGCACACCTCCTGTCTCCTATTTCCATTCAGCAGGACCAGAGCAGAGACTGGATATTTAAAAAGAAAATTACATATACTTGTGACTTATGGTAAAGTTAGCCACAAATTAGCACAGTGTGGGCTCCTCCCTGAAGAGATCCCACATTCCTGAGCAATGCATTGAGAAAGTTCCTGTTTCACACTATTTAGAGTTTCAAGATTTAAAGGGGACCGTGAGGGGGTGGTGCAGATTATCGTGATAATTGTGCTAATAGCTTTTACTCAAATGTTCTGTGAACATAATGTTGGTTATAATGTATATGGAGCAATCAAATTCAGGATTGTGTCACCAGGTCTGAAGATGCATTTAAGATGTTGCTCACACTCTGAGAAAACTCATCAGTTGACTAACAGTCAACTGAGTAAACTGCTTGAGAATTTGGGATTCATAGATGACCCTCGTGAAAAACATGGTAGTTGATTTCATTTTGGTGTTGCTGATTCTGATCTGGGCCGTGTTAACCTGTCAAATATCAGCTGTTTAAATTAGGATTGTTGGAGCCTGTCTTGTTCTGTCTTTCAGCCAAACATATACTTACCTTGCGTTACCACACTGTGACTCTTCATTGCGCCAACATAAACTTGAAAATAACTTACCTGAAATGATGGAATTGTGTTGTTGGACTTTTTTATAATATGAAATTAGAAAACAAAATCTCTGTCTTTATTTTCAGAAGAAAGATATTTTCCATTTCAACCAAAAGTTACACATTTTATAAAATTTGTTATCCTATGACAACAGAACTTCTGTTATCAAAATGTATTGTCTTTAACCACAGAATCCGATTTTTGTCTCCAACAGCTGATTATTGGTAAAGGTAAGCAAAGGAAATGTGCCAAATGGTTTCCAAATCATTGCCCTCTCTGCTGGGACATGCAGAGGAGAAAAACAATTTAAAATTTCTTAAATCACAGAATCCCAGAGTTATAGGGGTTTGGAAGGGGCCTCTGGAGGTCATCAAGTCCAACCTCCCTGCCAAGGCAGGTTCATCTAAAGAAGGTCACACAGGAACACGTCCAGGTGGGTTTTGAATGTCTCCACAGATGAACATTCNACCCAAGCTAATCCATGACTCTAAGCCTGGTCTCAGTTCTCTCCTCTGTGTGAAGGACTCCAAAGGCACACCTCCTGTCTCCTATTTCCATTCAGCAGGACCAGAGCAGAGACTGGATATTTAAAAAGAAAATTACATATACTTGTGACTTATGGTAAAGTTAGCCACAAATTAGCACAGTGTGGGCTCCTCCCTGAAGAGATCCCACATTCCTGAGCAATGCATTGAGAAAGTTCCTGTTTCACACTATTTAGAGTTTCAAGATTTAAAGGGGACCGTGAGGGGGTGGTGCAGATTATCGTGATAATTGTGCTAATAGCTTTTACTCAAATGTTCTGTGAACATAATGTTGGTTATAATGTATATGGAGCAATCAAATTCAGGATTGTGTCACCAGGTCTGAAGATGCATTTAAGATGTTGCTCACACTCTGAGAAAACTCATCAGTTGACTAACAGTCAACTGAGTAAACTGCTTGAGAATTTGGGATTCATAGATGACCCTCGTGAAAAACATGGTAGTTGATTTCATTTTGGTGTTGCTGATTCTGATCTGGGCCGTGTTAACCTGTCAAATATCAGCTGTTTAAATTAGGATTGTTGGAGCCTGTCTTGTTCTGTCTTTCAGCCAAACATATACTTACCTTGCGTTACCACACTGTGACTCTTCATTGCGCCAACATAAACTTGAAAATAACTTACCTGAAATGATGGAATTGTGTTGTTGGACTTTTTTATAATATGAAATTAGAAAACAAAATCTCTGTCTTTATTTTCAGAAGAAAGATATTTTCCATTTCAACCAAAAGTTACACATTTTATAAAATTTGTTATCCTATGACAACAGAACTTCTGTTATCAAAATGTATTGTCTTTAACCACAGAATCCGATTTTTGTCTCCAACAGCTGATTATTGGTAAAGGTAAGCAAAGGAAATGTGCCAAATGGTTTCCAAATCATTGCCCTCTCTGCTGGGACATGCAGAGGAGAAAAACAATTTAAAATTTCTTAAATCACAGAATCCCAGAGTTATAGGGGTTTGGAAGGGGCCTCTGGAGGTCATCAAGTCCAACCTCCCTGCCAAGGCAGGTTCATCTAAAGAAGGTCACACAGGAACACGTCCAGGTGGGTTTTGAATGTCTCCACAGATGAACATTCCACAACCTCTCTGGGCAGCCTGTTCCAGTGTTCCACTACACTTAAATTAAAGCAGTTCCTCCTCATGTTTAGACAGAACTTCTTATGATGAAGTTTGTGCCAGCTACCCCTTGCCCTGTCACTGTAAACCACTGAAATAAGGCTGATTCCATAATTTATGAGATTCCCCCGTCTTCTCTTTTCCAGGCTAAAAACCCCACAAATCTCTCAGTCTTTCCTCATAAGAGAGATGTTCTAGTCCCCTAATCATCTTTGTAGGTCTATATGTATTACATATGCTACAAAAGTATTTATTTAACTTGCCTAAGCTGGATAGCTGCTGCCCTCATTCCCACAAATTGTCTTCACAACACAAACTTTATGAGAAATATAGATTTTTGTAGCATATATACAATAAATAGAAACCATTTTTCAGTACTAGAGATAGGGATAGGTCATCAGTTCTGACTAAATGTAAGTGAGCTTTTGTCTCTCTTGAATACAGCTATACTACCCGGTTGGTTTGCTTTCTTGTTTACTCCAGGACCAAGTCAAATGATGATTTCACACAGCATACATATTAGCTCACTCCCATAGTCCAGCTTACAGCAATTCAATTCTGTCAATGAAGAAACCTCTGAGCAAAAAGAGAAAAGTCTGCTGCAGCTAAGTCAGCAAAACACCCCAAAAAAATCACATTTACTTATGATGTAATTTCATATATAAGAAAAATATCTAAATGTGGTGCATCACGAAGCAACCATTCCATTATGAATGGAGGATGAAAACCAGTGAGACACAAAGGTCATCAGGAGAACCCATCTCTGGCCATTCTTCTCCACAAAGCCCCTCAATGTCACTCTGAGAACCACTTATTCTGACTTCTATATTTGGTCTCAGAATTTAGGGTATTGCTCTGTCAAGTTTATTTGTTTGTTTGTTTATTGCACACCAAGATCTCTGTCTCTTTTTTGTAGCATTTATGTTGAGGAAAGACCATGCAGCTGCTCAAAGCCTCTTTTCCCAGTGTGTTGCAGAAAATTTGCTAGGTGATTTGTGAGAAAGAAGGCAAGCTTGCTGTGTGTATTCTGGCATCTGGGAATTTCACTAGTCAAAGCTAAAAAGTGAGAAGCTGTCAATCAAAGTGTATGTACCAGTTTCCATTCTTTGTCCAAGACTAATGCTGTTGAAGGGGAGGAAAGACTTTGTGATGAGAGAAAAAAAACTAGCATGCTTAATGCAAAATTCAGTCAAGAGATCTTTTTTTCCCCCCAAATATTATGGCAACTTGTGCAACCTGTCTCAAAGTTGCCATAACTTTGGAGTACTGTGTGCAGTTCTGGAGCCCTCAGCACAGGAAGGACATGGAAGCGTTGGAGCAGGTCCAGAGGAGGGTCACGAGGACGATCAGAGGGCTGCAGCAGCTCTGCTATGAGGACAGGCTGAGAGAGTTGGGGCTCTTCAGCCTGGAGAAGAGAAGGCTTCCAGGAGACCTGATAGCAGCCTTCCAGTATCTGAAGGGGGCCTACAGGAAGGCTGGGGAGGGACTGTTTACAAGGTCTTGCAATGCCAGGACAAGGGGCAATGGGTTTAAACTGGCAGAGGGGAGATTTAGACTGGATGTCAGGAAGAAGTTCTTTCCAGTGAGGGTGGTGAGGCACTGGAACAGGTTGCCCAGGGAGGTTGTGGCTGCTCCCTCCCTGGAGGTGTTCAAGGCCAGGTTGGACGAGGCCTTGAGTAACCTGTACTTGACTGTGTCCTTGCCTATGACAGGGGGTTGGAACTAGATGATCCTTGATGTGCCTTCCAACTTTACCATTCTATGATTCTATAATATGTGATGTGCAATGTAAAATAAATTAATGCATAAAACACAACATAAAGGGCACATATGATCCATTATCATTATATTCCTAGAAAATAGCTCCCACCCAATCTCACCTTCCTTATACAAATTTTCCAAGGTATGTTTGAAAGTGTTTATGTTGAATTATGACATCCACCTGGTTAGTAGAAGTTTCCATTTAAAAGGCTGCCACTAGTCTGTCCCTACAGCACTTCTTATTAAGAACTTTGACTTTTCAAAGCTCTGAATTTGAACTTTAAGCCTTCCTGGTAGAGGTAATAAGTCTTTCATTTGACTGTGCAGTTAGCCCTGTCCCAGTTCTGGCTCTAGCCATTTATTTCTCTCTTCTTACTGTGCTATATTTACTATCCCATCCCTCTCACTGAATTGTGAGGGCTGCTAGTGTAACTATGAAGAGCTTGTACTTTTTTTCCAGCCATAACACAGACTGATTGTTTATCCTGACATTTCTGTTCTTCCATTTTTTTCAGCTATGAGTACTGGAAATAAATCTCACCTCCACTCTTTTAGAAAAAAAAATTATATATTTGGGATGGACAGTAGTGTTTGCTCCTGCTGACAATAGGTCTTATGGGAATGGATAAAACTGTTTCTACCTCTTTATTAAAACAATTTTAAAAGGGGAAAACCAGCGCATGTTAACCATCTCTTCCTATTCTTGATGTTTATTTGTCACATTTTAAAGACTATTTTAGGGCCTTTAAGGACCACAGACTTTCATTGCACGTTAGGTACTCTTAACATTTAAAACTTTGCATTTAATCTGCTTTTGACCTTGAAGAAATAAGTTTTAGTGTACAAAAACCTGTCTTGCTTTAGTTAAAAAAAGCAAAACAAAACAAACCCCACAACACAACACAAACCAAACCAAACCAAACCAAAAATCTGGGGCTTTTACTCCTCAAATCTAAAATGAATTTGAAAAGGTAGCTTGTTTATAGAAGCCACTTTTTAGCTATAGTTGCATACCTTTTCATATGGAAAATGTATTTAGAATTATCTTTATCAGGGCAAAACACATTTCCTTCTTCATCTAATTTTCTGGAAACATTTTAGTTGAAACAGAAGAAAAAATAGGAAGATGATTTTAACATTTGCTTTTCATCAGAATACGCTGTAACCTATAGTAGTCATAATATGGTGTCTGGTCTGGGCTGTTGATATAACATGATGTAGTTTTTACACTGTTGAAAAGAGACTAAATAAAAGCTATTAACAAAATTAACACAACATTAAAGTTTAACTCCTTTGCTTTGTGACATTTCTGAGCCTAACTCTGAAATCTGTTGCCTTTTAAAGTCTGAACAGGACAGGATCGGACATATTTTTCCATTATTTCAAATAAAATTTTAACTTGGAAATGCACACTACAACTATTGTGTTAAACAGACTGACTGACAAACGCTTCAGCAATACATTTTCACAGTGCTTAGAGCAAGAGGTTTAGCTACTACAGTATTACTTGCCATTTTATTCAGATTACTGAATATTTCTAGTGATTTATTTAATGGTTTTTTCCCCAGACATTTCAGGCTATCCTGATCCTCAACTACTGTACATGGTTTAAAACGAATATTTTTTTTTCCATATTCTTTGTTACTTTACAAACTTCTGCCTAATGGAGGCTCTAAGTTTCTTTAGCATAGTAGAGTGAAGGTTAAGGAAGTTCCCAGGTGGAAACTACTTGAACAGTAGCTAAGAAGATGACATAATCAACATGAGAAGGCAGCCACTGATGTTCAGGCTGGAAATCACGACATACAAAAAAAAGTCACCAGGGGAAAAACACAACATTGGACCCTGTCATCACATAGCTGGAGAATTTAAAACTCAGTCAAAACCATAGCTGAATGAAAGTAATATTAATGACACTCTGAATCAGAGAAAGAGGTTGGACAGATGCCATCTAGAAGACATTTTCAAACAACATTTTCATGAGGTAAATCTTCTATGAAATTTTTTACCCCATCAAACAGTCAAAAAGTTCTCTGCATCAGCATCAACACTGGCAGATGCTGAGGAAAATCACAACCACCTCCCTCTGCCATGCAAGGTCCGCTGGAGGTGTTATGAATTGAATGTGAAACTCTGCAGAGGCGGAACGTTGCATTTTTTCTTTTCTACTGATTTTTGTCAACATAGTGCTCTCCTTGTGCCCACGAACCACACAATCTTTTGAAATCTTGTTGGTTTTGAAAATGACTGTCTCCCAGAATTACACCATCAAATTACTACCGCAAAATCAAAACTCAGGGAATTTATCCACACTAACAATGGAGATCTTCAATAGATCCAACTCTCCTAATAACTTCATAAGCACTTTTAAAGTACACTTTGGCTACACATTTGAGGAGATGGAGCATCAAAAACAGTATTAATCAAATAGCTTAGGTTTGTGTATTTAAACCTGTGTAAGTCAACAGACTAAGGGGAAGTTCAAGGGAGTTGCAAAATGCACATGCCTTCTTTTGCTTTGTTTTATTTGGTTTGGGGTTTTTTATTAAATCCTTGTGCTAGACAGTATAGAGTGCCCTAAGCTAAGTAAAACCACAGAGTCATGGCACTAAAGAGACATATTCTTCAAAGCACAATAGAATATCTGCAGATATTCTCAGCTTGGCTGAAAACTCCTGCCTTAGAAATGACTAAATTCAAGTGATTTTTCCACAGCCCATTTTAGAGTTGACAGCTGTGTGGACATCTTCCTAGCTGGTGCTGTTGTCCTTTTTATAGCTACATTTTCCCAAGGCTGAAATCTGTCAAGTGTCAAGAGCTGGTGGGTTTTCTTTTTTTCAGTTTTTATGTTAGAAATCTATAAATCTAACTCAGTCTAAAAGCTCAAAGAAGGGAAACAGAGCTTAAAAGCTAAACAATAATAATAAAAAAAAATGCTGCCTACTCAGGGTACCTATTTGTGAGACCAAGTTGGCTGATGTGTACTCAAATCTGGTATCTATCCCAATAAATTAGATCAGTCATTGTACAGGGTAGGATTAATTTGAAAGCATATTGCAACACAACACATTATCCATCATAAAAATAGAAATATTTACAGCAAGATAAATTGAGAGCCAAAAAAAAAAAAAAAAAAAAACCAAGCGAAAAAACCCAAACAAACAAACAAATAGAACAAAACCTGAACACTCAGAAGGAAACAATATCCAGCATCTTTTAAAAGAAGTGATGTAAGATGGTTAACTATTAAAAAAAAAAAAAAAAGAGCATAGAAGGAACCAGTCTTTTATTAAGCAATGAAATATTCCATTTTATATTAAAGTTAATCTTGTGTAGAGATAAAAAAACTTGTAGAAGAAAAACAAAATTTTCAAGCATTATAGCCTATGGGATTAATTCTCAAAGGTATAAAACTCCCTTTCAATTTTCCTTTCAAACTTCTTTAGCTAGGACATTGACTGACATTTCATGTAATTGTTTTTGTTAAATACAGTACAAGGACAATTAAGTATTTTTCCAGAAAACAACTGGCAATACCTCGAAGAGTACACCAGTGGAATACACTGGTCCTACCAAACTGCAGCATTCTAATCTGAATCTGCAGGGTGAAAATATTTATTCTGCAATCATCTCTTAATTATTTTTTGTTAACTACCTCTTCTCTTCCCAACTCCTCTGTCTCTTCCTCCTTAGACATCCAGACTACTGAAATGGGGTTAAACTTGTAGCAGGAACAAGTGTCTTTAAGTGAAGTTTGCAGTTTTCTAATCCTGAATGAGCCCACATGCTGGGGATACTAGGGAAGTAATTCACACCTCTGATTTGGTTAAATCATCTCAGTTGACACTAACAAAATCACTGCAGTTAATAATGATACAGCCTTGTTCTCAAGTGCAGATTTAAAACATCAATTAAAGAACAGATAAATATTTCTCTTTAGCAGAGCACCTCTAATTACTGTGCTAGTATCCTCTTATATTGAACTAGGCCTCTTACCCGATGAACAGAAATAATGCCAAATATAAAGATATTGTGGTTTAAGAGTATGAAGAATTTGGGCCATCCTCTTGCATCCCAGTATGGGAGTAAAATTCCAGACAAAAAGACTTCTCATCGACACAGAAGTGACAGGGGGTATCCTGCTAGTAGAAATAAAACCACAGTGGTGTCATTGTGTGCATTACTTGGCCGCTGTTATGCAGTTCTAAGTAGGTGGGAGTCTCCTTGAAGTGCATAACAGCCACTGACTTGGGTTCACAGTGCCCAGTCCCAGCACTGGACTGTAGCTGTAGAACTAAGAATACATTTTTCAATTTAAAAACTGTTTGTAGAAAGAGGGTAAATCAGAAAGAATATACCAAACAAAGGGCAGTTATGTGTAGGTTTATATCAGTCAAAGGATGATTATGTGAATTGCCTTGAAAAGTTGCAGGAAATGAGTCTATGGGATTAATACATCCAAACTTCACAAGATGAAATCTGGGACTTATGAAAAAAGATGTAGTAACTGATAAAATTAAAAATTTTTAGAATAGTATTTTGGAAAACTAAGTCATATTTTAAAAGATTATGATATTGATGAGGTTTTAATCTAACCACATACATCTTAATGGGTGTATTAAAATTCATTTGTTCATAACCGAGGGGGGAAAAAAAACCAAAGCAACAAGACAAAACAACAACAAAAAAATGTTGTTACTGATATTGTCATAGGATTTTTGTGTAAGACCGTGATAGGCTGAGATTATTCTACTTTACTCTTTTTCTAAGGAAAAAGGGCAATAAAATAATAACTCTATTGCTGAACTGGAGATGAATACAGAAAGGTTGTATTTTAAAATGTGCATGAAAAGACACGGCATACATGAATCCTTAACACCTAATACAAATACAGGATATATGAGAATTCCCCCCAAGCAAACCAAACTCACCCAAAACCCCAGTGCTCATTTTCTCCTATCCCCCATTGTCTCCCAATTGGCCCTAAACACGCTGAAATTCCCTGCGGCAGCAGGAGACCTTGAGGGCCGTGACCTATCACAGACTCCTCCTACATAGTTACCAGGTAAGATCCCTCTGGAAAGTTGGAGGCAGGGAGGAAGAAGAACAAATTGACCTTGCTGCTTGCTTTTAAAATGTTTGCAGGGTTATGGGATTGAATAACATAACTACAATATCTGGAGGCAACCAGTTCGTCCCCTGGGACAGATCTTGGTCTGTGTAGTTTTTTGGGGGAGTCTGGGATGACCTGTAAACCCTCCAACCATGATGGATATACAGCAAATGAAGCTTTATACTAGTTCATATATCAATGGTAGATTTATTAAGTAGCTGCTTGCTCCAATGTCCATTAAAATCCAAAAAAGAATTCGAATTAGGGGTCCTATATTTAACTTAAGAATTTTTTAATTAAGTTCACTTATATGTATAGTGAAAGAACTCAGCTTTAATTTTCTGTTCTGATGTGACTCCAAGGGCTGTAGTTACATTTTGGTTTTTCTATTAAAGCAGCAACTCCGTTCTGCAGATATTTCCACAGAGTTTTCAATAATATTTCAATAGCTCATTTGTNTGTGTACTTATATGCAGTCTATAAAGTTGACCTAAACACACACAAAAAAAAAAAAAAAAAAAATCAACCAAAAGTGTTTCAACATACAATAAAGTCCTATTAGGGTCCTTTCTCAACCACCCAGCCCTCAGTTTAATATGTGATCCAAACATAAAACTCTGTTATTAGCATGAGTACTTTAGAGCTCTTTGTTGCAAAATACACTTGTTTGCAGCAGTGGACCTGTCACAACAGTGGCTAGGCTGTTGTATTGCTCTGCAAGCAACCAAAGCCCTTTTGCCATGGCTTTCAAAGGCAAATATATTTTTAGCGCAGGATATTGTGACCTGTGCAGTTGTGTAAAGGGACCTTTGCCCTCTCTTGTTTTGTTTTTTTTTTTAAATGTTCTGACACAGAAACAGACATACTGAAATATGTAATGGAAAAAACAGAGCCCAGATCTCCCAAAATGTAAGATTATCAGGGAAACAGATGAATACATATGAGAGTGGGGTTTATAAATGACAAGAAACTCGTCTCATCCTAAGATTTAGAGTAGAAGTATGTATGTAGAATAAGTAATTTCATGTAATAAAGCAGTTTGTGCTCCATCAGTGTAGAAGGAAGATACAACTTTCTTAAAATATGGAAGAACATTGTGCTGGTTTGAGGCTATTTGAAATACTCTAACGGAGAAAATTTACTATAGGCTGTGAAAAGGAAACAATGGTGATGTCTACTTCACTCATAGGCTTGCTGAGATGTATAAGAAAGGAACTCAAAACATAGATAACACAGAGTCTCTGAGGCACAGTGTCTCAGGCGGTCTAGCTTCTGGTTTCTCTCTGCCGATTAATCTCACTAACTACTTTTCTTCAAACCTCCCTGGCCGATCCTTGAAGCTCACCTTGCACGTAAGGCAAACCTTGGAGTAAGGTATAGAGGTGGGGAGAAGGTGGAAGAGTGGTTGGGAGCCCCTCCTGGGGTCTTTGATTTCTGGGAGGGGTGTTGTGTTTCTGTATTACTTTTAACTTGTATATATTCCTGTATATAGTGTATATATCTGCTTGTATATTGTGCTAGGCTGTAAATAGAGCTTCATTCCTTAACCTCCAGCCAACTGAGTTCTAGTTTGGGTCATTTTAGAAAGTGTGGGGGGTAGGTAACTCCCAAATCATCACAAACATAAAAAATATTTTCCCATAGAACCAATATAATTACTGCACATGTATTTAATGAACATTTAATTTAAATGGAGGTCCAGAAGAACTTAACTCACTGCATCTTGGCAATGAATAATGTCGTTGTGAAGATATCATTCAGCAAGCGCTAGAAAATGCACAGATTTGAAGGAGTTTTAGAGGGCTGAATTATCTTCTGCTGGGGAATCTCCTTCCATGGGTTCCTTTGCATATTCTGTATTATTAAATGTGTAAGTATCACAATTATGTCCTCATGACAACTTGAGGAACATACCTTTTGTCAAAGTGGCTAGCAATGAAAAATACTTTTTATTTTAGACTTTGATTTCTAAAAATAAATAAATTAAGTATATAATCACAATTGAAGTCAGTATCCAAAGACAGTATGTTATGAGAAATCCCTGTGCTACACCCACTCCTTCAGAATATTGCATTACAGAGCCTCCAAGCCATTCTAAAGGTATTTCTGACATGGATTTTGGTCTCCAGTGACAAATGCTGAGCACAAACTCAGAGAACATGAGTTCAAAATATCACAGTATCACAGTATCGCAAGGGTTGGAAGAGACCTCAGAGATCATCAAGTCCAACCCATCACCACAACCCTCAAGACTAGACCATGGCACTAAGTGCCATGTCCAAACATGTGTATCTTTCAGAACACAACAGACCAGATGTACATTATTATAATGTCAGAAGTTAGGTATGTTATATTTATGTGTATGTGCAACTCTGTGCTTAGAGACAAACACTGCATATAAAGGAAGCAAAAGTTGCAGTTGTAGTCAATAGACGCTGTTCCTGAACACATACTTCAAAGTATGTGGCAAGCTCCTGGTTTAGATCACCTAGACTGTCACCTCAAACTGCTGGAAACCTTTGACCTTAAAAAAGTCTGTACTGGTTTTTTGTTTNAAGAAAAAAAAAGTTAAGTTTTGTGAAACTAAATAAATTTATGTTTGTGAAGCACACTGATATGCGAGAGGAAGTGAATAATTCTACTTTACAGAAGTGTTTGAATATTGTGAGGCAAAATATACACTGCTTACTGTTGGAGTATTTTCTAGTCTTTATGTTCAATGAAGCAAGGGTCCTATGTAATTACAGTGTCATGGTATATTCAGCAAAGGAGGAATGAATTAAGATTTCCCAGGCAATCTTAATTCTGGCATTTTCTATCTTTTGAGTACTTGACTCTGCAACCTTAATAATGTTTTTTTGTGTGTAAGATTATTTGTCTTTTCAAGTCATTACAGTATCTAGGCAACAGTACATGTAGTACAAACAGCAATTGCTTCATTACAGAAGACCTTGCATGCTTTCATCTCTTCAAGAAGGAACAATTCATAGTGCAGTGTATTCCACAGCATGCTTCCAGGAGCAACTCCATTATTAGTAAAACACTTGGAGAAAATTATCTGGTTTTGAATGCTCCTTTGGATTTGAGGACAAGCTTACCTCTGGTTTATCTTCACAGGGAGAGAAAAGACTCTCTCTGAGAGAAAAGGTTTCCCTAAAAAGACTCTGTCTTCTCTCCATCAGAGTGGAAGCTTTCATGAAATCCAGTGTTACTATTAAATGCCCTAACTGCAGGAGGTAACCAATGCAAGACAGCAAGCTGAAGAAGCTGAACAGGAAGGTGCTACTGGCAAGCAGGTATTTTAAGGTATTGCATTGAATTCAGCATTGCATAAATAGCCACTTTACAGCAAATTATGATAAGTCTATTCTCTCCCATCCATGGTAGCAGCTGGGTCACCGAACAGGAATTAGAGGTTGTAGCTTCTGCAGAGCTTTCAGATTTCACTGGAGTAAATGAAAATACGTTTATGTGGTGGTCAGTAGCATGTCTGCAGCAGTTGAGACCTGTAGCAGAAATTTGACTGTTACAAACTAGATGAGGTAGGACATCTGAAGAAAAGAACCATATGACTTCCTACACTTTGGGAAGAAGCCCTTTAGTCCACAGTATTTCTGGATGTATAGAACTTGTGTTTTGAGGAAGATGTGTTAGACATGTAAACAGGTATCCTTTATAATTTGGTTTTTGCCCTTCAATTTCTGTGAAAAATAGTGGGAAATGTTGTTTCTATGGGGAGTGGGAGTCATTCACTCCATATAGACAAGGCTATATGGGTGGATTACCCACGAGGAACAATTTTTTTTCTTTAATCCATCTCTTTCCTACCTAATGAGTGACAAAAAATAACCAGCACCTTTCCAAAAATTGTCTCTTTTCATTGTTTCTTTTTTAATATTTGGGATAACAGAATTGCAATGTATTATTTCACTTTTGTCCATTTTTTTTTTTAGATATGACAGCTGCAACATGGTATCTCTGCCTTTTAGCAAACAAAAATCAATGTTTCTAGTGGAAAACAAATAAAAATAAATATTTTTTTCTCCCCTCATTAAAGGTTGAAAGAACAATGGCACAGCCTTTTACTACAGGCAGCATTACAGTGTAAGGCAAATTTATTTTGCTCTGATACAATTTAACTTTCTGCTACAAATGCTAAATTATTAAACAGAAATCCAATAAATATGAGGCTTTTTTTCGTTTGTTTGTTTGCTTTAATGTCTCTGGAAAACCAAAACAAAGCACTCCCACTATTGCTCCTGTTGACAATTTATTAAATATTTCTCCTAGTAAAGAAAAATATTTAAACTACAGAGCAGTAAAACCATATAGAATCAAGAGAAATGCTGCTGGAGACTAGTCGGAAGCTGTGATTCAGAATATGAATTGCCAATGTAGCCTGATGCTGGAGCTGAAATAAGGTTGATGATTGTGATGGGTTAGGAATTTGCACACACACACACACAATTAAAATTTACCAGACCAGCTCAGATGGCTTGGAAGCAAGGTAAAGCTATATTTGCAGCAAATCCAAAATTTTCAGTCATAAATTAACTTTATACACCTTGACTGAGATTCCTCGATGGTACCACAAAATAGCACAGAGGAAAAAAAGAAAAAACAAATAAGCTATGTGTTTTTGTCAAAAAACAAACAAACAAACAAAAAATTGCACAAAAATGTCTGTCCAACCAATCCAACAGAATTTCATAACAATAAGAAGGTTGGCTGCCTAATAGGTGTCTTCTGAGAAAACCACCATGAGTAGCTTGCACAGAGAGACTGGCAAATAATTGTTTACCATTTCTCGTAATATGATACATTTAAAAGTTATTTACCAAAGTGAAAGACAGACACCCTTAGCTCTGGTGGAGGGAATTCATACAGAACAGTTGATTTCACACATTAGGAGAAGCTGTATAGTTCATGGGGAGCATAACTTTTCTTCCATTAGCTGTATAAAAGAGAATTTATGTGATTGTCTTAGACAAATCTTTAAGAGGTCTGTAGTACACAAAATCTGAAGTTACCAAGGTGCTAATAAAAGTCCATGGGATTTGCCTTAGGTGTTGCGTCCACCACAGTAGGAATAATTTTTATGCAACTTTAAAACAATGACAAATCATTAATCTTTGTTGGTCGTTCGGTGTGCTACAAGTGGCTGAGTAAAAATGTTCTCATTCACGGTGAAATCTCATCCCAAGCACAACTCCAGACTGGGTGGTGAATGGCTGGAGAGCAGCCCTGAGGAAAAGGACCTTGGAGTCTGGGTTGATGAAAAGCTCAACATGAGTCTGCAGTGTGCACATGCAGCCCAGACAGCCAACCGAGTCCTAGGCTGCATCAAGAGAAGCGTGGCCAGCAGGGCAAGGGAAGTGATTCTACCCCTTTACTCTGCTCTTGTCAGACCCCACCTGGAGTACTGTTCTGTACTGTGTGCAGTTCTGGAGCCCTCAGCACAGGAAGGACATGGAAGTGTTGGAGTGGGTCC
>VWZE01005646.1:68701-103902 GCA_013396675.1 Eubucco bourcierii | reverse complement strand
GCAGGGGGTTGGAACTAGATGATCCTTGAGGTCCCTTCCAACCTTACCATTCTATGATTATAGGTAATTTTCCTTTCTCATTACATCAAGGCAAATCCTGGGAGGTGGTATGTCTCTCACAACCTCAAAGGAAACAGAAAATGAGAAGGAGAAAATATGACTTTGAGTGATTCAGGTTTTTTTTGAGAGGGCTTTCATGGTACATAAACCAAAATGAAAATCTACAAGGAATAAATGAGAAATTCCAACTAGTGTAAAAGAGTTCTGCACAACCCTGCACAAGTACCAAACTCTCAGCATAGCTCTGGAAAAAGCATGGAACTTTATAGCAAGCAGATGTCATTTCTTGTTTGATTCTTGAAACAAAAAGTATCAGAAGGAGAATAGTAAAAACCAAAAATTACAGAAATTAATGAAAATCTCATTCCATTATTTATAACATTACATTAAAATAATATCATAACCATAACACAATCTCACATTTTACTAATAATTTGGAAATTAATTTTACTGCATGTCTTAGAAAAATCCTAATTATGAAAAGCTAACTCCTGAACTTGCTGGATTTTACCGACCTGATGACACCTAAAGCTCTCAGTATTTACTCAATGGATAAAGTAACAAGCTTGCTTTGATTTAAACAGCATAAATAAAAGCTTTATTGTGGATCTGCTAACTGTCACATTATTTTGTTTGCAAAATTTCCTCATTTTCACTTCGTTGTTGAAAAAAAATGTAAGCAACGTTTGCAGCAGGGGAGGTTTGGATATTCGGAAGTTAGGTTGGATACTAGGAAAATTTTCTTTACTGAAAGAGCAGTCAGGCATTGGAACAGACCACCCAGGGAACTGAGTGAGGTATTATTCCTGAGGAGTTAGAAAGTCATGTAGATGTGGCACTTCAGGACATGGCTTAATGTGATCCAGCACATGGTGGTTGGACTCTATGATCTTGAAGATCTTTTACAACCAAGGTAATTCTATGATTCTATCAAAACACTAGCATACAGGAACAGCTTATACTAACAGTCCTGCTCCATTTGGTTTGTGAGTTTCAGTCTAATTATTAGCAGATGGAAAAGGGCTAACCAGTTCTTCAAAAGTGCTGAGTAAAAAGCACCAAAGGTAGAGTTCTATCTTCAATATAGGTGTTTAATGTTGTTCTATTCCTCACAGTTCCTGGGTGAAGAGACATTCGATTTTCTCTACTGGAGCCTTTCCATGTGTATCGCTATAATACAGACAACTTCGAAAACTATATCCCTAAACTCAGTTTTGCATGATGCAGAATACAATAGTCTAGACAAAGAACAAAAGGCAATTGGAAGAGCATGCTAAGCTTTAAGAAAGCAAGGCAGGTTAAAAAGAATGGCATCAACCTCAGCTCCACTAGTCATACAATTACACTTGGATAATGACTAGATATTTTGCTGAGTCAGACCCAACAGCTATAGTGTCACACAGATATCACTGAGATTAGGTACTCAGATATTTATTTCTGTCAATGGAAACACCAAAATGCATGACTTGTCAGCTTTTTTAGCAATTTTCTGTCTTATATCTTCTTCCAAGTTTGCAAACTACCACAACGGATAAGTAGAACTTGCCTTGATAGTTATGGTTATGATTTTAAACTTGCCTTCTTTCACTGTAACACTGTAGGAAGCAGTTTTTTTAATGCTTGGCACTCTGTCAAAAAAGGTAAGTATCATTTTCCTGAGAAGTGCCAAGGCTCTAGCTGTGTACACAGGCAAGGCATTTGTTTTCAAGATCCCTGACGTGTAAGGATGACCATCAGGCATGAGAAAATTCAACTGGAAAAGTACCAATGATACAGATTTTTTTTTCCATGTTGTAACATGAATTTGAAGATTCTTTACCTAAGTACCGAGTTATGCGTGAGTACGCTGTGAGACAACAACCCTCAAGGCATTATACAGCTGAAGGTGTAGAGGAGTGAACTTCCCAGAAGAGTCATTATTTACTGCTGACCCCACCTACAGAATTCATTAAATGTACAATGCAACTCAATGTGGGAGAGAAAAATACAGTCAAGCAAAGTTTCCTTTAAGAGCTTTTCTAGGGTTTATGTCTGCTCTATGTTTTCACTGAGTTTGAATGTTTTGTTTTGGTTTAGTTTTTTCCAACAACAATTTTCATCCTAATGACATTTACAAAACAGCTGCTGTATACAACTCCTCCAGAGAAAATTCATGGAAGGATTCCAAGTCTCTTTTTCTTTACATATTTATATATATGAAAGAAGTTACAGTGTTTGTGGATAAGAAAGAGTTGGAACTGTCTTCATCTAGAAGCCTTTTATTGTTGTCAAGGAAAGTCTGTGTCAGTATTTGAGTCTCACTACTCCACTTGACTTCACTTCCTTAGAAAGTACTGCTGATACATCTTCCAGAAGGGGATGTGGTCTTGGTGTGAGATCTCTCTAATGTCAGAAGGGTGCATCTCATAAAGAAGAAACATTTTTTTCTTCTAAGTCTGCAGACAATAATTTCTAGTAGTTGTGGTATGGTCTGTTTTGTGGGCAGAATAAAAAACTGTTAGGAGATAAGGTGGAAGAATAGTCTTACTTCAGATAACCTTGTAAACAGTTTCTAGAGGGTAGCAGATCCTAGCTTCAACAGCCTGACAGATGAAATGGTGAATCAATACTTTCTGGTGTATTTCTCCCAAAATGAATACTTGATCTTCAGTGGGTGTAAGTGCAAAGTATTGTTTGAGGATGCTGGACTTTTGGAAAAAAAAAACAAAACAACAACACAAAAAAACCCAAACAAAAACAAACAAACCAACCACCACCACCACCAAAACCCCAAAACAGCTTAGCATGAAAACTGTGATAGTTGGGAAGCATTTTTACTTACTGAGCAAGTTTGTTCCTCTGTCAGAAATGGGCACGGTGTTTTAAAGGTATTCAGTGAGGATCTGTACAAACATGTTCACAAGCAGAGTCACACCTTGCTGCCTGAGGTTTACAGTGTGAATCAGAGATGGAAACACTGTTTGAAAGCTTAGCCTGCTTTTTTCTGCAGAGTGTAGATATCCCACAGTAGATGAAAAAATCATGTGCAAACTGTACTTGGGAACAACCCAAGGAGGACATTTCCTTGTTTCTGCAATGTTCAGCTTATCGAGAAACATTGTCTTTGGGATGTTACTCTTCCAATTAGTAAAAACCAAGACAAAGCTCTCATCATGAAGTGCCTATTAAGCACTCTGTTGGGAGAAGAATATCAACAGATGACTGACCATCCATAGCAGAGGATGCAGAAATGAGATAAAAGATAAAACATTAAACATGAAAAAAATGGCAAAGGCAAAATTAATTATAAATCACACAGAATCCTATTTTAGCTGCCCTGGAGCTAGACTGTGAACACTACACAAGCTTCTGATGAAAATTAAGCTTGGGTTATTCTTCATATTTAGATATTTTGAGAAATAGGTTTAAAGCAAAAGTCTTTAAAATTTTTATTCACTGACATATTTATATTTTTTTTATATTTATATTTGTATTATTTATAATTACAGTTAGAGCTACATGTGTTTATTTGTATATCCTGAGTTTAAGTATTTGTTGAACTGCTGTTTAGAAGTTATTCTGCAGGTTAAACATGGGTTTAATCAGGCTGTCCTCATTGTCTTGGTTTCAAGTGAAAGAAATCAAACAGAAGTGACAAACCCAGCCAGCAGAGTTCTGCAAAGAGAAATAAATATACCAATAAATGTCTTTTCATCTGACAAAATCAACCAGAGGGAGAAGATATCTTTTGCCCTAGGGAGATAAAAGCCAAGAAGCAGAAAGAGAAATAGTTCCTAGTTTCCTGGTTCAGGTGAGTTTGTCTGATTCACAGTCATGTGTGCAGTTTGGAATGGTTCTGCAGAGGACAACTTCTTTAGCTTACATCTTGAGGACAAATCATTAAATTCAACCAAGACAGATAAAAGCAAATACCCCTGTCAGCTATCCACACTGCCTGAGAGGCAGGTCTGCCTAAGAGGCCTGGAAGGTCCTGGTGGGCAGGAAGATTGTGATTTTCAGGTCCATCTGCATAGAGCCCTCAGCAACTTGTTCTAACCCTACAGATGACCCTGATTTAAACCACAGGCCTGACTACAGACCTCCTGAGGTCTCTTCACACTTGAATTATCCTATGACACTAACAGTGACTATTTATATCTCATGTGAGCATTTCGCACTGGCAATAACACTAGAAGTCAAGTCATTCACAGCATGCAACACCCATGTTTTGTGCAGTATTTTTTAACATGTTACCACACTTTTAGAATATCCAAAGAGATAATATAAGCTTACAAACATGAATTAATGTCTGTAAATATTGTTTAAGAAAATTAATGCTTTACAATAGTTAGCTATTAGAAACATGCATAATTAATACCAATCTAATGTTCCTAATAAACAAGTTAAATGATTCCATTGGTAACATTTTAGGGGTATCCTTCTTATGTCACTTGTCACAGCTGTTGGATCTTTGCTTTATATGCTGGTTTGAGGCTAATTGGAATATTTTAATAGAGAAAATTACACTATAGGCTGTGAAAAGGAATCAATGGTGATGTTTGCTTCACTCATAGGCTTGCTGAGATGTTTAAGAATAAGTACCCAAAACATAGATAAGTCAGTTTCTGTGGCACAGCGTCTTAGTCTATCAACTTCTGGCTTTTTCTCCTCTCTGCTTAGTAATCTCACTTCCCACTTTTCTTCTAACCCCCCTGGCCGATCCTCCAAGCTCACCTTACGCATAAGGCAAACCTTGGAGTAAGGTACAGGGGTGGGGAGAAGGTGGAAGGGTGGTTGGGAGCCCCTTTTGGGGTCTCTGATTTCTGGGAGGGTTGTTGTGTTTCTGTATTACCTTTAACTTGTATATTTCTGTAAATATTCCTGTATATAGTGTATCTATCTGCTTGTGCATTGTGCTGAGCTGTAAATAGAGCTTCAGTCCTTAACTTCCAGACAGCTGAGTTCTAGTCTGGGTCATATTACAAAGCGGGGGGGCGGGGGGGGGCGGGGAACTCCCAAACCATCACACTTTAGAAAAACAACATTATTTGTTGCAACCACAGTAAAAATTATTCTTACTGCCCATGTTGACAGTGTTCAGCAACATGCAGTTGCAAAATACACCAGGGATTGCTCTGCAAAATTATGGGTGCAGTGGCAACACACATTTCTATAAATGCTCATCTGTGCTGGCATTGTGTGTGAGGACATACCATTTAAAATAATTTGCTTGTTGACTTTTTGTTTTGTTTTGTTTTGTTTTTTAATGGAAACTACATGTATGACACGTAACAAAGGGTGGCAAAACCCTCGAGGTTAATCTAAACTGATGCTTCAAGGATAACATGGAATTTTGTTGACAGAAATGAGATTCGTTCCCATGCATGAGGTCCATTGTCAGAGAGACTCACTCCAGAATTCTGCAACTGTCAGAAAAGGGCTTGAATTTGTGTATTTCTGTTAGCACAAATTTCATATTTCTCAGGCTTCTAAGAATCCATCATTGCAGTCCTCTTGAGGGATATGGCATAAGCAAAGGTGAACTCTACTGATTCCAATCTGCTAGATGATGATTCAGACACAGTTGATCCACAAATCATGTACTTCCAGGTTTTTTGTGACACAATGAAAGCATTTGCTACAAGACATGATGAAAAGAATGTCTCGTTACTAAATCTAGAATGTAGCAGGTATCTTCTCACATGTCTGTCCATTGCAACCACATGACTTTCAACCTAGTCAGACCACAGTGTAATCCTATGTGATTCTGGTAAGGATTGACAAGAAACTGTTCCAAATGCATTAATATTTAAGACACAAGAGACCTTAAAACAAAGTGTAAACATCTTCAAGTGATTAACTCATTGTCTTCCTTTTTTCTTTTTGTGGATGTTCCAGAAAGCTATTAATACTGTTATAAAGGGGTTAATTGATAACAGCAGTGACTGAAACACAAGACTGCTTTTAAGCAAGGGCTTCCATGCTGCTCTCATGTATTTCTAGCATCAGGCCCCTGCATGTTCTTAATACTTCAATCTTTATCTCTTCTGAGCTTGTTCCAGTGCTAACAACTATCTTCTTTCTTTGCTCTCTGGCCACCTAAATCAAGAAAATCACTGGCAAATATATCATTTTGACTAAGTATAGCTTTAAAACTAACATGGCTCCAAACCCCTTTAATTAGTTATAGGGGATTGCAAACTTGGAGAACCTAAAGATGAAAGGGCTGAGTTCTAAAAATTGTTATTATTTGAGGTGATTCACCTCAGAATCAACCTGATGTTTGCACCACAATTCGTTCCTCTTTTTCTGTCCCCTTTCCAAAAATTCCAATGTCAGTTCTAACATTGGAAATAAGCTTGTAAATTAGTAAATCTGCTCCTTTTCCAATTGCAATATGACAGCAGTTTGAAATGTGTCTAAATTTAACTCCTTTCATTATGTCTAAACTAGCACAATGACAAATTCATCCAAAGTAGAACAAAGCTTTATCTGCATCCCAGAAGATGCAGATAAACATTCAGCAGCCACAGTTCATAGAGGAACCCCAGGATAACAAACCTCCATACAGACCCTGACAGTGAAGTCTGGCATTGCATACATATCTGGTGACAGCTGTAGCTTACCCTCCTGGATCCAGAGGGCCAAATGCTGCATCTGAGAGCTAAACAACCATGGGTTTTCATCTGCTTCCCACCCTGACCACCGACAAACACAGGATGCTCTAATGTAGAGATTCCTCCTGAGCATCGAAAGAGAAGAAAGCAACCCTAACAAATCTTCAAATAAAACTGTGTGACACATTTTTATGGTTTACTCCATGAAAACCATAAGGGTTTCACCTTTATTGTCCGTTATCAAAGTATATGTGCTTGCTTTAAGTTGCTGTCCTCAGTAGTTTCTATTCCTTGTCATCCCTCTTACCTATGGATACTTCAAACTTAGAGCACTGTGTTTATCCAGGGACTGATGGGATCCTCATATTATAACATTCATGTTAACCAAACCCCTTCTGGGTTCCTCTGTGGTGTGACAAACTATCGCTCTATGTTTTCCTGCCTTCCTGCCAGCAACGCCTGGGTATGAGAGTGTAAGTAGGAACTTTGGAACATGTCAGAAGTGCTGGCAGCCCAATCACACACAGTGAAGTTTGCATTTGGCAATGTAACCAACTGCAACTGTGTTGCTTAACATTGTCCCCATGGTAACCAGGTATTCTGCAACTAGAGATAAAACAGATCCTATACAAGTGTTGATTAATTAATAAGGGATGGATTTTTAAGGTAGCTATGATATAAACCACCATATAAAACAGTATTAAATAGTATTAAATGGCCAAATCTATCCCTATGTGTGGCCACGCCTCCTTACATACTCTTTTTTAAACACGTGATGCAATCTGCTGTTTATCATATTCTGATGGATAGGAACAAACATGGAAGGGAGATGTAATTTTAGCCCATAGGAGACAAGTTTAATATAGCAGGAACAGGGTACACATCTGTAGGTACCAAAATCCTGTAGGTATGAACAGCGAGAAAGTTTCATTTTCACTGTTCTTGAGGAGATTTTCAGGTCAGCTAAAGATTAGGAGGAGTACTGATAATTTACATAACTCAATTTTTGTTCACTGAAATGATCTTGAAAAGGCTGACAGGGTATGCACGGACATAAAATGTCCATGGATATATAAAACTCTGTGAATAGGGATTCTCAGAAGACATGAGAAACCACTGTAGGCCATTATTTTGATCAGCATATGCATTCTTAAATTTTTAGTTTATCATTTCAACTAGATTTTAGTCCTGGATGCATTGAGTTGCAAAGTATTTGTGTCTGTTCATGCAAAATTTTGGAGAATTGAATGTCAAGGTGTTTGGTTTTTTTATTAATAACAGTTATATGCATATTGCAGTAAAGGTCTTCATCAAAGCCATGAGGTGTGTTTCAAAGGAAACTCTCTTTCTTGGTGTCATACACACCACAAAACCTTCACCAGAGACATTGCTAAAGCGGGAAATGCCCCTGGGAAATGAGTCTCGAAAGATAAAGCAAAGGTGAATGATGAAACAGGTACAAAAAGGAAGAAAGAAAGAAATTCCCCTTTGCTGTTTAGATACTTGTGACTTTTTTTTTCCAAAGCAGCAGTACACCAGTGGTTCTGTAGGTTTCTAAACAGTGGTATTTTTTTCCCAGAGAAACATAAACATGCCACAGTGAACCATACTGACATGGAAACTTTCTACAGGACCTCGAAGAATCACTAACTTTCTGGGTAAACAGTCAGCTCAGCTGCAGATGACATGTAAAATCTGCACAAATATACATGAGTTGGTCATGTGAATAGTCCTGTTAGCATGAGCTGAGCTTTCTGGGCCCTGGGGGTATCAGAGAATGATGCCTGGATCAGTGAAATCTAGTAATTGTGTCAGCAATGGCGATGACCCACTTGATGTTTGTATCTTCTTGAAAATAAGATTCCTAGTGAGAAAGAGTTCAGAGAAATGGCAAGTGACTTAGTTTTACTGAGAAAAAAACCAAATTATAGAGAAAGGGTAAAGGAGATAAGAGCCTGAAAATGCTCTGAAGATATAAAGAGAGAACATATTTATCAGTATGGTGTTGTATCTCCCAGGAGACCAGGTCTTCTGAGCTCTTACTTCCTATATCCCTGCTGACACGCTGGAAGAACTGAGAGCATAGATGATCTACACCTTAACCAAGCAGTTGTGTCCTTACACAGGAACTGTTTGAAAAAGTGTCTTTGCTCTTCCCCATACAGTGCTGTGCTCCAGTTTCAATCTGCATGGGCCACGAGGAAGATGTAGGCCAGATACAGGTAAAGAAGATGACGTCAGCCTCACCATCCACACAACAAACTACATTCACATCCAAAAGTAAAAATGGATAAACATATTCAACCTTTCCTAGACAAATAGAGAAAGAATGGTGGAAAAGGCAATTTAGATATTCTGCCAGAAGAATCCAGCCAAAACTAAATGTGGAAAAACATTAGGGAGGAGCAGAAAAATTACACTGCTTGGGACATTCAAATTCAGCCATGCTGGTTTATCCGGTAAATCCACTTGTAAGGAGCAGTCTTTACACTGCTGGAAGGTGACAAGATGACCTAGCAATTTCTTTCCACTCACACATTCTTTGTCACTACTCTGTGCTACTTCACACCAATTTTAAACATCAACAAAACCTGCTACTCACTCTAAGTTTGTAAGTCAAAGTAGAACGGAACAACTTGACCCTCTGATAACCCATTTGATAATATGGATTTACAGGTGTGATTTTCCAAATGCTTGTTTTCTAGGCAAAGATGTTTGCTTTTAAATACTACAATTGCTGCTAAAAGTGGCATACCTCATATCACTACATCTAAACAAGACATTATTCAAAGGAGAAAAAAAAAAAAAAGGTTAATGCTGTTGATAAATGTCTAGGAAACTCAGCTGCACATGCATTTCCACACCCTGTATGAAACAAGTCTGTATGGAGTTTAAGAATGAGGTAAAAATGTGACAAAGGGAAAGTAATGGCTTCAACCATCCTTATATTCCAGTGTCTTTGGTTGACTTCTTATTCCCAAAGACACTGTACAAGTGACAGATGTAATCTGCTCTAATAAAGCTCAGTCTGCTATAAATGACTGTTTGAAGGGGCAGTGTAGGAGTGTATGAATCAGACAACCTCAGATGAATGGCTAACAGGAGTCAGAGCTAGTGGACCATTTTTCAGTTCTTATTTTTAGCAAGTCCCTTCTTTCTTTCAGCAGCAGCCAGTGGCAGGCGACAACAAAATCAGTTTATGTTGTGCACATTCTTCATGCTTCATTCTTTCATGTTCCCACTAAGTATGCCAAGAAAACGCTAATATTTACATTAAATTCTCTTAATGTAAGAACATTGTATATACAACACCTTAAAGTATTAGAGCCTGCCTAAAGTTTCGTGACATCCTGCATGGCAAGCTGAAACATTTTTTTCTCATGATTGGCTTCTTTCGTATTTCTGTTCTTAGCTCAAATGCACCAATTGCCTGGGGCTTCCCTCCAATGAGGGAATCAGGACTCTTTTAAGGGTTTCTATGGTTTCCAGAGGCTTTCTGTTTGAGGCCAGAAGTGAGAAAGCAGATATGAATTCCATATTCAGGCCTGGAGGCTCAGAAGTGCAATAGATACCTGTGAGAGTAAGAAAGGTTGTGTAGAATAAGCAAAAATAAAAGGTGTCTACTACCTGAAAAGGACCCCTTTGTAGCATAAAAGCATATGTAGGTAGTACATATGTATATAGCATAGGTAGTGGCACTGCAGTCTTTCCCAGAAAAGGCCACATCATCTGCTAAAGAGATCTTACATTAGAAAGTAAGAGAATTCTTCATTTCATCATTTCATTTTTCACATTGACATAGGAGATAAGGAAGCTTCATTTACGGGCTGAGTCTGATCTCAGAGGTACCAGGAATACCTGTTCACATATTTTTTTTCTTTCTCTCTGTTCACTACAGCTGAGCAGAAAATATATTAAAGATAAAAAAAACCTAATGACCAAAAAAATCCCAAACCAAATCAAACAAACAAAAAAACCCCACACCCCCCAAAAAAACCCCAAACCCAAAAACCTAGGCAAATTCTTTGAATTTTCTTTTGCTGAAAGATTAAAGCTGCAAGTTGGAAACAAGGGAAAGGTGAGCAATGTCAGATTTCAGCTGCTGATAGCTGAAAATATTGGCATTTTCTGAGTAAGACACTGACAGAGTGACATTCAGGCCAATAATTTTATTTTTTGTTTTAAAAGTGAAAATGTTCAAAATTCAGCTAAAGTATTTTAAGGAGTTCTACAGTAAACATCAGGATTTTATCTTCTTTTATTGGAGGAGAGTTATTGATCACAACTTGAAGTATCTTCATGTAAAAATAATTTCGTATGTTCTGCCATATAACTGAAGATTGAGACTACTGGAGGAGTTCTGAAATTTCATTTTTCTTCTCTGTTTTTAAGCTGAGATTGATATAAAACATTTAAGAGAGTAAGACATAGTTATTCAGAAAAACATTCCTAGCTTTCAGAAGTTTTCAGGAAAAATAGCTGAAGTAAGTTCTGACAATATTCGCATACACAAAATCACAGAATGGTAGGGGTTGGAAAGGACCACTGAAAATCATCTAGCCCGATCCCCCTGTGTTATAGCAGGATCAACACAGTAAATCACCCAGGGACACATCCAGGTGGGTTTTGAATGCCTCCAGAAGTGGAGTCTCTACAGCCTCTCTGGGCATCCTGGTCCAGTGCTCCACCACCCTCAAATGAAGACTTTTTTCCTCATGCTTACGTGGAACCTCTTGTGTTCCAGTTTGTGTTCATTGCCTCTTGTGTTGGCACTGGACACCACTGAGATGAGTCTGGCTCCATCCTCATTCAGCTGTCTAGGAATAACCTGTAATAGGTTGCTAAAATATGCCTACTGGTTTACTTGTCAAGTACCTGAGTACATTAATAAGGATAAAAAATACCAAAAGTAACTCTTAACTTTCACTTATTTTTCTGAAGACAATCACAGACCAGAGTCTGTCAAGTCAATGCAAATAAAAGATTAAACTTTTCCGAACAGTTTTAAAATGTTGGTTTTGCCATACAAGGTATAATCTAAAAGCCTGGATAAACGGTTTCTGATTACCACAGGTAAGTCTCCAACAGGTGAGACTGATACACTCTGTTCATGATAGTCACATTTCTTTTTTGGTCTTTGAACAATGCCATTAGGATATGATTTCAGGAAGTGAACTCCAATTCACTTGTAAGAGAAATGCAGCAGTTTTGTCAGCTATTAAAAGGAGCTGTCTTCCTCACCAGCTAATATCTGAGTAGTTTCAAGTATAACAGTTGTGTTTAAAGATATATGATATTATATGATGATATTAAATGATCATCAGGTGTTATGAAATAAAATAGACAAGTACCAGATTAAAATACATTTTTAAAAATATGCAAGATTGCTTTACACTTTATTGTATCTTTTTTTTTTCTGAAGTATTTGTACCAAATTGTGTACAGTACTCCATTAACAGTAATGTATTTTCCTTGTACTAAAGAACCGACAGTCTTAATGTAGGTGTCAAAATGTGGGATTAAAGGACAAAATAAGCAAGGGTGAGAGATTACTGTGGATTATAAAGAAGAGAGTTAGTTTGGAGACACACTTTTGGAGAAAGGCTGCAGACTGAGAGAGAAGAGGGTTTGATAGATGAAAGCAGAAAAGGTGTTCTAGCAGGACAGAAGGAAGGAAGCAAGGCAGATAAAAGCAGCAGGAAAATGACAGGATTGGGAAGAACAAAAAGAACAAGAGAAGGAAGATAAAAGCAGGGGTGAGGTGATGAGATATGCAAAATCCTACACAGACACTTATAAAATTAAAACCACACCCTGCTGTGTACAGAAGTTATCCACACCTTCTTTTCATGCACAGATCACTCTTACACTACCTGATAGTCCCATAGATATGAACTCCATTTCACAAATATAAAGGTACATCCAATTAACTTCCAGTCTAAATCAGATACAACCTTCAGCTAAGCAGTGATTTATATACACATTGAGCTTATTACCATGAGACATCACTTTCATTAGTAGTAGAGCTAAGCACTGTCGTCAAGCTTGACATGTAAACAGACACAGGTTGAAACCTCTATGTGTATGCTTCCCATTTTACTCACAGTCTAGTGCTATGCCTATTACTAAAAATCTAGCTACCATCAAAAATCCCAAAAGCACACTGATGGTACCTAGTGTGACACAGCACATGACAGTGTTATCATGGGAAATCTCTGGATGGTGAAAGAAGTGCTTTTGTTTATACTGTGTTTGTGAGGCACTGCATTCGTGTATACCAAAGGCTGTAGATATTAAAGCTTAGGTAAGGGTTTTCTTTTTTGTTTCATTTGGTTTGGTGGTCAAACCCATTGTGTTCTGAGAGTCAGATGGTGGCAAAACACCAATGGGAAAGAAATTACAACAGCAGACTTTGAGACCATATTTAGTATATAACACAACGATTGGTTTCAGAGTTTCAGTGTGGGGAAAGTCAGCCACTAGATAAGATGTCTTGAGTTAGATCCCATCTTTCTGGCTGTATGAATGTGCAGTAAAATCTGTGAAAGAATTTGAAAGCTTATATAAATTAATCTTAACACGGAGACTCATATTCATGTGAGTGAACACTCTTCTAAGTACAGAGACAAACATAAAAACAGGAGAGTGATACCCATAACCAACCACTTACACATTTTAATCCTAAGAACGTTTAATCAGATTTCATATCTCTGAAAATCCTATTTTTACTGTTAATGCATGTACTGTTTGCAGAAGGGTGATCATGCACTGGAAGTTTGTCCTGATCTACTGTACCCATGGTGCCTAATGCAAAATGTGATTGCATGAATAGGTAGCATGTCTTCTTTAAGATTCCTGACTCATTTAGAATACTTATTTTCTGTCTCCCAGAATAAGGAAAATAAAATACAAGCAGGACAGTTGACCCAAACTGACCAAAGGGGTATTCCTTACTATACGATGCCTGCTCAGCAACAAAAGCTAAGAGAAAGGAGAAGGGATTTTTCTTTCAGAGTAACCACTGCAAGTACTGAAACTGTACTTGGGAAGTAGCTGGACTACCCTCCTGGTGGGAAGTACAGAATAATATCTTTAGTTTTCCTTCACTTTTTCAAGTGACTTTTGCTTTTGATTTATTAAACTCTCCTTATCTTTAACCACAAGCCTTTTGTTATATTTTCTTCCTGCCCTGCTGGGGAAGGGAGTGATAGAGAAGTTTTGGTGGGCACCTGGCACTCAGTCACAGTCAACCCAGCACAGATGGTCATCTTCTCAGGGGTGCTCATATTTCATGGATCTGATCAATACAGAGTGTTTAATTAATCTAACAAATCCAATTACGCTTGACCCGAGTTTGCCATACAAATGCAACAGTATCCTGAGTTTGCCATACAAATGCAACAGTATCCTCAATGTCCCTGGCCTGCTGACTCACTGTGAAATGAAATTGTTGTGTTGGATGAGTCTGACCCCCTGGACCATCCATGGTCAGCTCTGTAAAGAATGTGGAAGATGAGAACACTTACTGTGAAGTGCAATGGAGAGAACGCAGGGGTGTCTCCCACCTTCAGAACAGCATATTCTGCCTATCAGCTAAGTGAATGTTTGCTGAATATTTTCTGAAGCCTTTTCCACAGCCTGGATAGAATGGTTGGCTGCATTGCTTGCTTGTGCTGTGTGGAACAAGGAAAGGAGGAAAAGTAGTGCTGGCAAAAGTTAACATCAGGAATATCTTACAATAAAGTGCTCCCAAGGGCTGTAGTCCTCTGCTCAGAGCAGGTGAGGGAAGATGATTAGTCCTTTCCAGCCTTACTGACCCTTTCCAGACTTTCTGCCACAAAGATGGCTTAAAATGTCATCAGCCTGTTTTAAGTTTTTCATGCACTGAAAACTGGCATGTGCAGGGTGCTGGCATTACATATTGTTGCTCTGTCTTACCCAGTTTTAGGGCTTTTCCAGCTATTACAGGGAGTCACCAACCGGGCGCTGTGAAGTTCTCGCCTTCATCGTGTGCATTGACTTTGTCACCCTGACAGCGCTAGCAAAGAAGGTAACATCACATACCTGTTCTCTCTTCTGTCACCACATCCCAGGATATTAAAAGCAGTTTGGCGTGCTTAGAAGTGATGATGAGTAAGCTCTGTTTAACAGGCCAGAGTAAAAACTACAGTAGCAGATATCAGGAAAGACAATTGTAGGAGCAAAAGGGCTCTTATTTTAATGTGTCAGATGTTGGCTCCCATGGAAAGCCTCACAGCTTCTTTGGAAGTTCTGAATATACCCATATCTATTTAGAAGAAGAAACATGTTGCAAATAACCTTATCTTCAAGAAAGTGAGAGATGCAGAACCATGAGATGTCTGTTCCAGAAATAGCAAAATTGGTCTAATGACTGATCACAGTGAAGAACTTCGTACTAGAAGGTAGAAATGGAGTGCTTCCATCATAAAATCCCTAAACATTTCATTATTCTGAGTTCAAAAGTGAGTCTGGACAATTTCAGACAGATGCTGCTTGTTGAGGAAATAATTTCTTAAAGGCTTTGTGGTATGGTTTTAGTGGTAGTGGTTACACCACAAAAAATGACAAATACATCTGAAAAACATCAGCACTGCATCCTGCACTGTCATGTTGCATGCCCAACAGGTTTCCTGTAAATGCTTGAGGAGGGAAGTTTATAGGTTTCTTCAAGTAGTGTTTTGTCTAGCTATTAGCTGTCACATCTCTGTGCTCTGTCAGATGATTTGGCTAATATTGCATCATCTTGCTCAAGTAGCATCATGTTGCTGTGTTAGCAACTGGGTTAGCATGTGGATTAAAAGCTGCAGAAAACTCCAATAAGTAAGATGACATCGATAGTGAAACAATTCTGTTGAAATATTCTTTTTTTATGTGCCAATGTCATGAGATCAGTGATTTCAGTGGAGGTCATCTACTGCTATAAAACAGTAATTTTTACCTTCTATGCACCTTAGCTTATGAACCAAAAGTCCAATGACACTTATTGGTATGGCAAAGTCTAGGTCTAGCAGGGTTTTGTTGAACGACTGTACAGTTCTGCAGTTCTCAAGTACATTTCCAGTTGAACTTCACTGAAACGTATCTTTTTATGGTTTTCACTTTGTAGGGTATTTATAGGTATATTAAGCAGGCCTGCATAATACAATTGGCACGTAAATACAGAGGATTTAAAGTAAAAGAGAAATTGATGGATCATATATGTTCACTTGTCATATGCAATTTGTACTTAACTCGTGTTCTATTTTAACAACATATGAGAATTGCAAGCCTTATCTTTCAAACTCAGGGCAATTGTTATAAATACAGACATGTGACAATTCAGTTTAAAAAGTCTTAAAATAGGCTACATTATTGTGACAATTCACTGTTTAAAAAGTCTTTAAAAGTCTTAAAATAGTCCTAAAGTAGTCTAATTTCAACATACAATTATGTATTTAACTTTCCCTCCAAAATTTTAAGACAGATCAGAATTACAGAATCATAGAATCATAAAATCATAGAATGGTAAGGTTGGAAGGAACCTCAAGGATCATCTAGTTCCAACCCCCTGCCATAGGCAGGGACACCTCACACTAGTACAGGTTACTCAAGACCTCATCCAACCTGGTCTTGAACACCTCCAGGGAGGGAGCAGCCACAACCTCCCTGGGCAACCTGTGCCAAGGCCTCACCACCCTCACTGGGAAGAACTTCCTCCTAATATCCAGTCTAAATCTCCCCTCTGCCAGTTTAAACCCATTGCCCCTTGTCCTATCATTGAAAGACCTTGCACATAGTTCCTCCCCAGCCTTCCTGTAGGCCCCCTTCAGACACTGGACGGCTGCTATAAGGTCTCCTCGAAGTCTTCTCTTCTCCAGGCTGAAGAGCCCCAACTCTCTCAGCCTGTCCTCATAGCAGAGCTGCTCCAGCCCTCTGATCATCTTTGTGGCCCTCCTCTGGACCCGCTCCAACACTTCCATGTCCTTCCTGTGCTGAGGGCTCCAGAACTGCACACAGTACTCCAGGTGGGGTCTGACAAGAGCAGAGTAAAGGGGCAGAATCCCCTCCCTTGCCCTGCTGGCCACACTGCTCTTGATGCAGCTCAGGACTCGGTTGCTGTCTGGGCTGCATGTGCACACTGCAGGCTCATGTTGAGCTTTTCATCAACCCAGACTCCAAGGTCCTTTTCCTCAGGGCTGCTCTCCAGCCATTCACCACCCAGCCTGGAGTTGTGCTTGGGATTGTGCCTGCCCAGGTGCAGGACCTTACACTTGGCCTTGTTGAATTTCATGAGCTTGGCCTGAGACCACCTCTGCAGCCTGTCCAGGTCCCTCTGGATGGACCCCTGCCCTCTAGCAAGTCGACTGTGCCACACAGCTTGGTGTCATCTGCAAACTTGCTGAGGGTGCACTCCATTCCTCTGTCCATGTCACTGACAAAGATGTTAAACAGCACTGGTCCCAGCGTGGACCCCTGAGGGACACCACTTGTCACTGGTCTCCAGGGACACTACTTGTCACTGGTCTTCTCTCTTTCTGGAGGCAGTGAGGTCTTCAAAACATTAATGAAGTCATTTTAAATTTTATTACTGTCTATATTTGACCATACAGCTACTCTAAAATACTCCAGTGTGTTTATCTGGTTTAAGCAGAATTTATTTTCCTGAGGACAATAACTTATACAATGTCTCATAAGAAGTACAGTATGGCCTGGAATCCCATACTAACAACTATGAATTTATTAGTGTTTAATTGCTTGATGGATATTTTAAACAGAAATGATCCACTCACCAAAAAGTTTATATGAAAATTTATATTAATTTCTTCATTTTTTAATGTTAAAAGCCAATGATATGAAACATTTCCTTTCTTTCTAGTATTTTCTATTGCATTTTGTGACTGCCTCCTTTCTAACATCACCAGTCTCCATTTTGTACCAACTCCCAAGAGGGCCTTTTGTCAGGGTAATCCACATGCTAAATAGGTGAAAACACTTTGGTTTCTTTTTGCTCTGGGAATACTTCTTTACTTTTTGTTACCTGAGTCAGAAGTCCTGTTGGCATCAGAACCGTTACTGATGGATATTAATGGCTGCAGGAGAAAATTTCAGGTTAGGTTTTACCATTGCTGCAAATGTTGCTGACATATCTGATTGAGGATGAAAAATTCACCATGAAAGCCAACTAAACAGCCTCGAAGTCAACCAACACATATGCTTCATGCTGCTACACTACAATACTACCACTTCAGTGTCAATACTCATCCAGTCCATTTAAAACTAGTGTAGATATGTCTTTTGAGCCTGTAGACAGCTTCAGAGACTGCAGTTCAGATCTATCTTTAAAGGAAGTAAAAATTATTCAGGAAATAACACGCTCATAAGCTTGGTGAAGTAACCAACCAATGATGTTCTCAGTGCAACAGCAACAGACACTCCTGAGACTGAAGCCTCATAACCAGCAGTTAAGCTTCATGGAGAAATAAGAAGCAGAGGAGACATTAGGCCATTTCACATGTGCTACACTGAAATTGCAAATCCCTACTTACTGGAATTAAAACAAAGCAATCATTCATATTATGCGATTCCTGAACTGCAATGGGATTGACCTGACATGACACCCAGACTACTAGCTTTCAAGAGACCTCAGCTAGTATTCCAAGATAGTTATTACCTTAGTTTGATAAGTGGATTAAATTACACAATTCTAAATAAACCTATTTACATGGTCAGTCTTTCGTCATCATGATTTATAGGAATCTTACTGCACGCAAACACATTTCTCTGTGATTCTGATGAATACAGACTCTTCTTGACTTTTAATATTAAAATGTATGTGTTTATGCTGAATTATAGCATTTGATAAATATTTAATATTGATTTTTCTTCTAGCATATTTTATGCTGCTGAAAACACAATACTTAGAAAGCATGAGTGATCATTTTAGAGCCAAAGTGGTAGCTAGCTGTTTTCTGATTTCAGAGGAGAAACTATGCCAAGAGTTGTCTGTGCCAGCCTTACATAATTCTATCAAAAAGCACCATAAAATGAGAAATACTCTTTGTCTGCCACAAGTATTCATCCCCTGTTCTTTACTGCATAGAAATTTCACTTGCAGCATAAACTTATTTCTTAATGGATTAGCAACACTCAAACACTACTACAGTCTAATACAAGTCAAGAAAGCCATGTAAGTTACTGCCAATCTAAAACGGAAACATAATGTCTTTTAGTCTCACACTGTCTTTGGTTACCTGTATCTGTGTAAATACACAAAATGTCACTCATCTATTATATCTAAAACAGTATGACTTCTCAGGTCACATCAAAGGGTCAGCAAACTGCACTTTTTATCATTTTTATCACCACTTTTAAAAACGGTTCTAAACATCTAGCAGCCTTTGTACAATTTGTCCTTCAATTCCGCCTAAACATAAGGAAAAAGTTTTTCACTGTGAGGGTGACAGAACACTGGAACAGGCTTCTCAGAGGGGTTGTGCAGTCTCCTTCTATGGAGATATTCAAAACCTTCCTGATCCGTTCCCTTGTGATGTACTCAAGGTGATCCTGCTCTGGCAGGAGGGCTGGACTGGATGACCTTTCAAGGTCCCTTCCAACCCCTAACATTCTGTGTAATATCTTTGAGTTCAGCTACTTTGGAGTTGTTTTTTGGGTTTGGGGCGTTTTCTTGTTTTGATTGGTTTTGGTGGGGCTGGGGTTTTATTTTGTTTGGGTTTTTTTTGTTGTTGTTGTTTGTTTTGTGGGGCATTTGGGGGGGGTGTTGTTTTTTGTTTTTGTATTGTTTTCTTTTGTTTTCCAGTTTAAATTAAGGTTTGTTTCTTAATTTGCAATATTGGGCAAAAGAAGAACTTAAGCCTACACAGTATTTACACAAGAGAGCACAACCTGGGGAACAAGCGAGGCTGTGATTTCACCATTCTTAACTCCAGATATACATTACCACATCTCTGAACAAGACAGACTCATCCTGGGTCACACAGGGGTACACAATCGCACTGCAGAGGAAAAATGGGCAGGTGGCCGTGGTGCAAGACGTGAAGCACAGACTTGGTCAGATTAATATTTTTAGTTTTGGCTTGATGCCAGCTACATAAAGACAGGCAATAACATAGGGTGAGTATCTAACATTAAATCCCATACAGTATTTGGTCTATTGATCAAATACTAGTGTCTGTTCATCACTATGCCATCATAATCAATTAGAACAAAGTTTCACAAATGTCAAGTCTGAAGTACAGCCCTTATTTGTGTTGACTTCATTTAAAGTTAATAATGCTTATCTTGTTTGGATAGGCTGTATTGTCTTTATTTCCTTGTGACCTTGTAAGAACAGAGAAAGCAGAAAAGTCATAGTGATAATCAAGTGATCCTCAAATTTTATATTTTCAAAATGAACAACTCAGCATTTCAACACTGCAAAACCACCACAAAACAGATTTTTTAATAAATACAAGCGGTTTTACTGTAGTTGAAGTTCCTTTTAATAGCAGCCGCATTTTAGCTTTTACCAGTTCTGGTATAAATCAAAGTATCTGCCTGAACAGGGATAAAACATCACTTTCCTCTTTATGTGCCCTGAGAATTTCAAACATTTTCTAAAACTCCTGAAATCTTGAGGAGCTCATTTGACAATAGGAAAGAGGCTACACAGATAATGGGTAAAGCCTTAATGGCCTAATATAGTACCACCTCTTACCTGCTGACACATACAGGCTCAGAGTTGTTTACACACAGATGGAGATCATCAATTACTACTAATGAATTACGCTATTTAGAGCAGCCAGGCAGAAAGCTGGAATATCAACACTGAACAACACAACCTGTCTACAATAGAAAATGGTTTTACAAGCCTGTGCTCAGCAGCTGGAGGTAAAATAAGCTTTCTGATGCCATAGCAAAAATGCAATAGAATTGCACATCTATAGATCTGTACAGGCTTATTCTAATTACACAGGCTTGCAAGACGGTATACTTCACAGAGTAGACCCAAGTGCAAGAATTTAAAGTAGCTAGTACAGAGAAGGAATCATTCCTATGTAAATTAATTAATCATCATTTTACTAAAGCATCCTGTCAAAAGGCCTCGATCATGACAACAGGCCCAGACAGGGCTGAAAACAATCCACAGCACAGATCTAGTTCAAGTGGCTCTAAATATTTTTCTAAGTTCTGTTTTGGTGACAACAGAACAGTGCTATGTTCCAACAACCTGGTATTCTAGAAATGAACATCAAGTTTCAACATGCCACATATGTTCATATCCTGGACACAATTGGTTTCTGACCCTAAAAAGCAGCAAGGTGGCTCTGATGCTTGTAAAGGACTCAGCAGGAGGAAGTCACTAAATGCACAAAGTTGTTAAAGTATTTTAAACAACAAATAACTGTGTTGTATGTAATATGACATCTCCTTCTAACAACTCATTCTGAATTGGAGACTAAACTAGAGCTGGGACCAAGTTTGGAAAAATTTCTAGCAATGGTGGAAAAACCCCTACCTCTTCATTGTGCAACAACTCAGATATAAGCATTAGCATGCTAATAATATCACTATCCATCCTAAGAGTGGGTTTACCCTCATGTTGAATAATAGCAATGATAAAAGTGATCCCATAAGAATCTACAGAGGATTGCACTACAGGCTGATTGCATATCACCACATGGGCTTAGTGATGCAGTATTTAGACACACAAAACATACAAAAAGTAGGATACCACGGGATATTTGTGGGAAAAGCACCACTCTAAGCTTTTTTGGTAGATTTTCCTCCCTCCCTTCATTCACATCTGCACCCAGGAGCACAGGGAGCTGAGGACAACAACCTACCTTGTATGGCCTACATCAGGTCAAATAAACACAACAGTTAATTTTAGTGCACATTGGAGCTACTCTATTATTAATCCAATTTAGGATCATGGATCTTAAATTGAGATGTGGAAAGAGGTAAAGAAGAGCTTGGTTTAATCTTTCCCAAATACCATGCAATAGAGACAACTTTTTGCAAAAGGAAAACAAAATAAAAAGGTGAAGCAAATGGGTTCAGAGAAGAGAAATCCTTGAAAGCTGATAACAAAGTGCTTCCTACTGCTTTGCCTATGGTGGCATGCTTCATAGAGCTGACGATGGCACCATGTAGTCAAGTGTGATGGTTTGGGAGTTTCCCCACACACACACTTTGTAAAAGCACCCAGATGGAAGTTAAGGACTGAAGCTCTATTTACAGCTCAGCACAATGTACAAGCAGATATATTCACTATATACAGGAATATTTACAGAAATATACAAGTTAAAGGTAATACAGAAACACAACTCCCCTCCCAGAAATCAGAGACCCCAGGAGGGGCTTCCAATCACCCTTCCACCTTCTTCCCACCCCTCTACCTTACCCCAGGGTTTGCGTTACGGGCAAGGTGAATTTGGAGGATCGGCCAGGGGGGTTAGAAGAAGAGTGGTTAGTTAGGTTACTCAGCAGAGAGTAGAAGACACACTGGCTCCCAGGGAGATGAAGAGACTTTGTGTGTTATCTATGTTTGTGTCCATGTTCTTATACATCTCAGCAAGGCTATGAGTTAAGTAGACAGCACCATCGTTTTCTTTTCACAGCCTATGATCTAATTATTTTCATTAAAATATTCCAATTAACCTCAACCAGCACATCAGGGAGCAAATAAAAGAAGGATTATTTTATGCAGTAATATAATGTGTTTTGAGGACAGAAAGAATGACAAATTGTTTTAAATTTTCATGTCAAAGATACACATGCTTAATCTCTCAAAAATGTGATGGAAATGCATGTAAGTGGGGGGAAAAAAAAAGAGAGAGAGAAAGAAAGGTATAAAATACATGTTCATGTAAAAGAGCTTTAAAGATGTAGATAAAACATATGCAATGGTAAGGTACAAGGACGGCAGATGCATCTAGCATGGCTACTGGTGCAGAAAAGTACCAATCTCTAAGAAAAAAAAAAAAGAAGAAGAAAAAGAAGTAAGGAATATAAAGGAAAACAAAACTGCTAATAGCTGAAGATGATAAAACACTTATTAAAGCACCATATGAAGAAGACACGGGGCTTTATACCAAAACTCTTTGAGAGGAAATTAAGAAGCTTGTAAGTGAGTAAAAATACTTTATCTCATCCTGCATTTATTTCTTCGTTCAATGGAGAAAAACTTCTGTTTTGGTGGTGTTTTCAGTTACAAGAATACGTTCGTATCACTTTTCCTTGTAGTAACGTATTTTCTGTAAATAATATGCCAAACAGAAGGCTGCTTCCCGGTAAATCGTAAAGGCTGTAAAGGTTTAAGTGTCTTTCATAGCAGTAAAGTGTTCACATCTCAAAGAATTGAGAATGTTGAAGTGCTAACCTAATTGAGGATGTCTGTCTCAAGTTTAGACTAGACGCAAGTTGGGCCGGTAGTTATCAACAGACCATCTTCTTTGAGATCAGTTACTTTGGTTTAAAGGCCATAAAAGCATTAGAACCTTGGCACTGTTATTAAGCTCCCTACTAATGTATTCAGAAAGGATTCTCCATTTACCTACCTATTTCTTTAGCAGGAATTTCCTGATGTACTGCTTCAAGTTAAAAAAAGATGAAACACCATCTTGCCTTTTTTCCTTTTTCATTAGCAAATTTCCCATTCCTTAGTGTGACTGCACTTTACTACTGTAAACACAGGTGCCAGCAACTATCTTGCACAAAGCCTAGATTTTTGGCATAATTTCCCCAAAGGGTGGTAACTTAATCATAATAATTGAAAAACTAATTTAATTTAAATCTTTATATTTATTTCCTTTAGCAATCCAGTTTTATTCTAAAATATCTTTTGAGCCTATTTTACTTAAGACTTGCTCTGCCTGTGATTTTTCTGTCTGTTAGTCCATCTGATGCCCTTGTACCCTCTCCATTTCTACTGTACTATTAATCCATTGGTCAACTGCACTCAAGTGTGCCAGCTTGATTGAGGTGGATTTCATTAACATTGATTTTAAGGGAAGGAAAAGGAACCCAGATTAATGCTCTTCCTGAGCAAAAGTCTCCCATGTGCTCCTTTTCCCTGCCTGAGTGGCTTGCCTAGTAAGTCAGAAGTACAGGCTGATCCTGCCCTGACAGTGTGCAAGTATCGTAGAACAACTTGAAGCATGGAGCATTGAGAAAGGAAATGAGATTATTGCATCAGATGAAGCCTTACATAGGACATACATAAAGAGGTTTACATGGGACAGATGCCCACTAAAAAATAAGGGATGTAAGAAAATTAGAGTAATTCACATGAAAATAAGGACCCCTTCGTTTTGATTCATGGAAAACAGAATTTTCAAACGTCATCTCAGTGTTAGTTTGCAGACCGACTTTAAAGCTCTGCTATCTGCCTTACACACAGGTTCTGTTCCTGTTGCTGATACTTTCAACACCAAAATTAAGGACTTAAGTATGGGACACCACAGTTGAGTCAGCCACTCAAATAAGACAGGTGGGAAAAGCTCTGGGTAGAAACACATGGGCTCTTTCAGTATGGCAGTTGGTAGGAATTGGTGCTAGAGTCACAAGGAAAGGGCAGGAAGGAAAGAGGGGGCAAATGGAGAGGGTACAGGGGATGGATTTTGTTGCTCCCCATGACAACAGCAAGCCATTGAGTATTAGTGGAAAACTGAGATCAGAAACAGAATAACGCACATTGAGAAAAGATAAACTTGACAGGACTCTGTATGTATGATAGGGAGGATCATGAATTCTGGAACTGCTGAAAAACTGGGAGGCAGGACTACAGACACATTGCTGGGACAGAATAGAAGCAATAGAGGTGGCATCAACTGTGATTACGGAAAGCAGGCACAAATATTCCTATGGGCAGCCTACTCTGTAGCACAGTGAGACAAGCGAGCTGGTTCGAAAACAAGGTAACTACTGCCATTAAGTTGCTGCGTGTGAGCTAATCCATCCAGATGAAAATTGGAGCTTGTTACTAGAGGTGTGTCAACATGCTGATATAATACACCACTTATCTGCTAGCACAGGATGTGTGCTTGTATTTCCTAATATGTATAACATAATGTGGACCTTTCAGCTCAAGTGGCACTAGCTTAGCATCTCTGTAATACACTCCATACTAACAAATATGCGCCCAACACTATCAGAGCACACTCCCTTCCAAGGCCTTGAACAGAACTGAAGCACCATTTTCCTCTCCAGGAAAAGCTATTTGACAGTGAGTGTACCTTGTCTCTCAGCTACAGAGCTATAAATCCATTTGCTAAACATTCAATCTCAGCCTCTGGAGGCTGGAACACAGCTACAATATTCTTAAAGTTGATAAACTTCAATCTGATTAAAGCTGTGCTTTGAAGATAAATAATAGTGATAAAATTATTATGTGCTTTGAAAATGAAGCAAGAAACATCCTGTGCTGGGCATCCAAAATTACAGGATGCTTTTGACAAATCTGACATTAATCTTTGTGTGTCTCAATTTCTCAGTAATAAAATGAGGACAATAATGGCATTTTATTTTGTAGGGAACCAGAGATTAGCTAATTTTATGAAGTGCTTACATGCTATGGTGAGAGCACAGCATAATCATCCATGAAGATATTTAATAATTTTACATTTGATGCAGGATCTGCCTGTTGGATGTTGAGTAAGATTATTAAGTAACAATTGAAGGAAGAAGAAATATGAGGTAACTACTGTTTTAGTGAATAAACCAAGATTTCTCAAAGAAGGGGAAAAAATACCTGCACAATCATGTAGTTTGAAGTTATCTGATAATGTGTGTACATAAAAAAGGCAGAACGAAATTTGCACAGGAAACATTTATTCTTATATTCCTTACATTTTGAGCACCTGACTTTACAATACTCATCACTGTTTTGGTATTGTTTCTTCCTGTAAGCAACTTTATTTTCTTTATAGAAAGAATTTATTGCATAAACTATTTAAGTAGTTTAAAAGTTTTAAAATTATGATTTTCATACACAGCATCATTAAAATTAATTTGACTATCCTTTTTTATATTTACCATGGTGATTCCTTTGAAAGTATTTTTATATTATGATAATGTTTAAACATTTTCTATTATGAGGACTGAAAACAGTACGTTTAGCAGATCACTAAATTATATAATGTATGAATTTGGTGGCATCAATTAAAGGAAAATAGACTTCTAATAGAGTATTAAAATATTATCTTTCATTCAAAAAAATTCAACTGGCATGAAAAAGTCACAATTTATTTTTGTTGTTCAACACAATACTTTTATGAATTTATATGTATATCAATTCAACTTTCAGCCCCCCATGAGATCCCATGTGTAGGAGGTTGTTTTTGTAGGCCATTATGACAGGTGTAAAATTATCTTGGACAGAAAATAACAACCATTGCACGTTTAAGAATTTGGATTTCTGATGTAAAGTCTGTCTCTCCAATCTTAAATTTATCAGTTAAGAAATAACACATTTTTGTTTGTTGTTTTTCTTGGTTTGTTTAGTTTTTAAATCCTTCAGTTCTTCCTTGAAAAAATTTTACAAAGCCAAGTAGTATAAAATGGTGAAGGATAAGAAATAAGATGTGTATGGACTGGAGTTTTCACTTTATGTGGACTGTAGTAGATCTGCATTCAGACTTACATATGTTTATCAGCATTAATTGTCATTTACATTACAGAAATTTCACTACAATCAGGGTATGATAAGTGATAAATAAAGCTGCCCAGTGTAAACAAATGCACAAAAAAAAAAGTTTACCTTAATTCACTACAATCTTTCTGTCACGACAATCTTTGTTTCTCAATAACTAACGTTAATTTTCTAAATTAACATTTCAGGTAAGTTCCCCAGCATATTCTGGACAAATGTGTCTACTTACTTCTATGAATAAATTGTTTTTTTCTTATTAAATAAATTAATTAAATAAATAAATTATATGATGTCCATTTTTTTCCTTCCTTTCTCTTCCTTCAGCAAATTTAACACAAAAATGAGGCACCACACAGGTGCCTCATTTTTGTGTTAAATTTGCTGATCTGAATACTTTAAGATCCACTCTGAATATTTTAAGTTCCATATAGATTATTTGCATTTTCAGCTGTATTTCCATTTAATGTGATGCCAGTAATTAATTGGAGTAATCTACTCAGCTTACTGTGGCAGCCCTCCTCCAAGATGCCAGTCACTCCTATGCATTCCTCAGCATTCTGGTTAATGCATGTCCAAAATCTAGTTGCTAACAAAATAGATTCCAGTAGCTGTTATGAATTTCAACACTGAACTTAGAACTTCAACTTTGTACTACAGTGAATTAATCTCCTTTCTCCTTATCTTCATATTTCAAATCTCAAAGGTCACATATTTTCAGAAATCTCTCAAGGCTTCTTCTAGGGTAAGTCCTATGTGTCAGTTGGTAACACAAGGATCTCCACTGTGCTGTTTTCTATTTGGCAATGAAAGTAAGAAGAATTCAGTTAAACAGATTCCTCAAGCGCTTCTTACAGAAATATTAGTGACTTTCATTGTGCCAATATGAAATTAAATTAAAACTTTTAGACAAGGTAGAGTCTCAGTGTTATGTGCTTTTTTTGCACTTATTGGCCTTTGGAGGAATGTCTTGCAATAATGATGGACAAATTCATAGGGGAAAGGAGAGTGAAAACTTATTATTTTCAGGAGTAGCAGTCTTTATAAGGAAAATAGATGAAGCTCCACAGGAAAAGAACAAAATTCTGACAGTGAAAACTAAACTGCTGAGAAAGTGTGTTACGGTAGTATGTATGTGCATACTCAAGTAAGGGGATAAGGGAGATTACATAGGAGGCTATTAAGTCATTTGCCTATAGAAGAGCCCTCAAGGAACATTTTTGCTCTTATCACATCTGCAAGTGCTTGTACTGATATTTCTCACCCACTCTTTGGCCTCTCACTTTGTGTTACTTTTGACATTGGCAGTAGCTATCTAAATTTAGACTATGATTCGTTATGACCTTCCTTCACAGAAAAACCTGTTTCTCCATTAGACACAAGTACATATTGAACATTACTGGGGCTTGGAGGTTATTGATCAAAATCTAAGTGCTGTTACCTACCTGTCTTCTAACTCCACTATTCTTTTGTTGTTTCCTACTACTAGGACACACATAACAACAACTGAACATAACCTTGCACCTGCTTCCTGTTGGTGTAGGCGTATTGCATGCCAGTTCATGATGTAGAAGCACTGCACATTTCTGAGGTCAGCGGAAGCCTTCCTTACTCACTGTCATCTACGCACCACTACTCTCTGATGCTCTCTGCTCATGTCACTGAAATTAACTAAAGCTACCTGTTTGCTTGCTTGTAAACAGCTGACATAAAATTTCGCTCTGATGGTTCAAAAATACATTACAGTACCTTGTTTTGCTTCTCTTGCAGTTTCATAAGTGATAACTGTGGATAGTACATACAGATGGAAACCATATAGCACCATGGGATAATGGTGTAAGATCTAAGTTTGTATTTAAACATAGCATGTATTCTTCAGTTGCAGAATTTCAGGAGAGACCCTAAAGACATTAACAAAGCTAACTAAAGACTATAGTGTTGGGAACTCCATTAGTCTTTATGTTTTAATCCTAAAGCAAATTTAATTATTGGAGAAATTAGCCATTCAGTTATTTGAAACATTAGTAGATGCAATCAGGTAATAACTCATAATCTCAAGCTATTAATTCTCACTATTTCTCAGTTGATTCTCTTATGAACAGAAAAAAAAAACCCCTCCATTTTGTAGAGGCAACTTCTACAGTGCTCTTATGTGCTAGTAATACTAAACTCTTCAGTTTGCCAAAGAAAAATTCTGATTACCACTAGGGAATTTCAGTTAAATACTGAGAACTCTAACATGCAACACAGAGAGAAGCAGTAAGGAAAACTACATTTTAGTAGAACTTTGGTGAGACCTTCACCATTCTAGCGAAGGAGTAAATTATGTTACAGGAAGGAGAGTAAGCACGGAATCATGATATGAAAAAAAGGATATTGGAAAGGGATTTTGGAGGCCACCTAGTGCAGCCTCTTCCTTCACACTGATCTAACTGAAAAATTAGGAGAGAATGGCCAAGTCCTTGTTCAGTCATGTTTTGAAAATCACCACAGAGGCGGGTCCTACAGGCTCTCAGGGAAGCACATCCCAGTACTTAACCACCCTCAGAGAGGAATTTTTTCCGGTGAGCAATTAGAATTTCCCTTGCTGTGACTTGTGATTGTTGCATCTTCTTGTCTCATTGTCATGAAGAGCACTGAATAAGTGCCATCATAATGCATCTCCTTCCTCCCATAGCATCACAGCAAGCGTTTTTAAGAACTTAAATTGAAACAGTTTTCCTTGAGATTTTAGTTATATATGAGTTTTCAGCATACCTTATCTGTCATCATAAACTTGCCTGTGCCTCATCTGGCAACTGAAGATTGCAGACCACAAACTTGCCCAAATCTTTTATCTAACCAATTACTGTCAGAGATGTGGTGTTGAATTAGATGTACCTAGCATTGCTTCTCCTTTATTTTTATACTCTTTTCTTCTGTACTTGAAACATCTCTAACTCATCTCAGAGCAACTATTCAACATTTGTAATTGGATCTGAAGTTTGCAGTGTCTGTTTCAGATGCGGAGAACCTCAAGCCAAAGACTGCCTACTTTTCATGACAGTGTTTGTTGGTTTGATAAAATGATTCCTACTTAAAACTCTGCATAATCTATATAGTTACTTTATCATGATCACAGCTGCAGTACTTCTACATTAATTCTGAAGACAACTTGATAAATGTTTCATTAATTGTAAATATCAGTTAACAAATTCACATTGAATGTAAAGCACAAGATTCATGAGAAAGCATTTGCTAAACTCATGTGTAAATGTCAGCATATGCTTTGTGTCAGTCAGCCAATAACTGATCCCTAAACACAAGCCATTTGTGTTTTCTGGACAGATATGTGGAGAGAGTGGAGAATACCTTTTCTCTCAGGATGGAATATTTTCAAAACTTATTCCTTGGTTATAACTTCATTGACAGCCCATGAATTTAACCAGAAAAGAATAAGCCTCCAATTTCTTAGGAGTTGCATTCAGAGTTAGAATGCTGCTGACACTTAGGGTAACAATAACTTAATAAAAGTTATCTGCTATGCTGCTGAAACTTTTAAACTAATTTTATTTGACACAGGTTACTCTTTTCCCTGCTTTCTTTTTCCCTTCTATTGTTTCCAATACTGCTATCAGCAGCCAAAGATCTCTCAAAGGCCATTGTGAAACCCTTAATCCTTCCCAAATTTTAGCATTAGAAAAATGTTATGGGACAGATGGACTTGGGTTTACAAAGCTCATTAGGGCCACAAGTACCCAGGTAAACACTAAGGTTGCACGGAAAGTTCCAAGCATTCACCATAACCAGCAATTGGAGGAAAACTAGCTTTAGGCATTTCTGAGATGGAAAAGAGACAAAAACCTTTCATCCTTTTGCCAACCTCAACTCCAAGGAGAGAGGTGAATACTAGGCCAAAAGCAGGTCCTTATAAGTGCCAACAAAGGCCTGGTAAAGTAGTTATAGCTTTGAAAGGAAACCATGTGCAAATCGAGCAACAATTTGTTCCCTCTAGCCTAGTTTTCCCCATGCATTTATTTAGAGATGTTACCTTTCTTCTCCGTCAGAAGCAACACAGGAGCTGTGAATTCTCCTTTTGACTAGAAGATTCTTATGGCTGTCTACATGACTTGGTGAGGTTGTTTTGGGTCCCTGGCCATGGCCTAATGTAAGATTTGGGTCTGCAGTTCTTTAAAAAAATTAAAATTAAACAACAACAGGCAGTTTGCCATCCCATAAGGGAATTATCGCCCCTTCCCATGGGGAGATGAGGGCTCACAGAATCTATACTGAAGAGACATAGTTTTAACAGGAAGAGATATGTTTTCATTACTTATGCATCAGCAGTAAATTGGAATTTGATGCACCCAAAAACCCAGTCAAACTGGTGTATCCTTGGTCTAAAGCTAGATTTTAATAATGTGGTTCATACTTATACACAATACAAAGTTTTGTATAATGGTTTTAATCATATTTTAGAAGTTGATTATATAAATTCTTCTATAAGTTTACCTTTTACTACATTACTATAAAATCTTCATTACTGATCTCTGCAAAATATGTCTAGCTTCAAGGGACAAGCATATTCATCCCTCATCTCTAAAACTTGAAGCCCTGAGCTTGAATCATGAAAGTAAACAGTTATGATTTTGTCATTCAAATACCAGCTGTGAACCAGTCATTGGGAAGATGTGCTCAAGAGAGGTTAAGCCCAGTAATGAAAATACTTCAGAAAGTTTAGTTTACTGAGAAAGTGAGCATGTGGAGAGCAAGTATAAAAGAGGCTTCCAACCAGCTGGAAAAATGGATGTGGGTTGTTTTTTTTTTTTTCCTGGCCAGTTTTGTATTAGTGCCTGCTAATAGTACAATGAGTACTATTTAGAAGTAAAACAAAGGTGGAGGTTAAGACCAAGTGAAAAAAGGAAAAATAATTACAAGAGTACGTACTTCGGAAGTTTTGACAACCATGTGGATACAACTTGGCCTAAAAGAAGTTAATCTGAAGTAATGAAACTGTATTCCTTCCCTTTTCTTATTCAATTGCCTTAGTGTGCTTTGAGGAATACAAGAAGATCTATATGAAATCAGAGCAAAGGTCTTGTAGCACTGTAGCTGCCCTTCAATGACTAGCAGTGCATGCAAATGCCACAAAGAGCAAAACAAGTATATGGGTGGAGAATACTTTGTCATCCATCACTTTGGAACTTCCCAAGCCAGAGCTGTTGTCTTCATATTAAAACAGACCTCAGAGGAGCTTCCTTCTATGTATTCATCCTTGTTTCACAGTGGAGCTATATGCTATGTATGAAACATATCATAAAGCCTCAGTCACCAAATTTATTCCCAATGTGAAGAGTCCCAGCCTGTGTGGTTCTTCCTCAGATGGCAGCTGTTATTCACCTTCAATGACCTCTCACTCTCTCTTTTACTTTATCTCCCAAACAGGTATTTCCATTATGCCACTATGACCTATGACCAAATTAACATATCCCTGATTTAAGAATAAGATACCAAATATGATTATTTTATTTGGGAAAAAAAAAAAAAAAAAGCAAAAAACCAACAACACATACCGAGTAGGCCACCTGGCTTTCCATATTCATTTGCACTTTAGCATTTTTCTCTCTGTTGCTTTATGAAAGGATCTTGTATCAGTACTCATCAAACTTTGGATAAATGCAGTGCAGCTCCTTTTATATCCATATCTGTGACAATATATTTCCTCTAATTCTAATATTACGGTGTGAAATCTCCATGCTTATGCTTTAGATGAGATGACCTTTGACTTGTAAATAGTAGGAATCTTCAGGACTGTATCCTTTCTTCATCTGTTCAAAATCTAATAAAGCTCAACTTGTGAATTGTAAAACATTCGCTTCTTCAGTGTCTGCTTTAGTAAATCTAAATTAAATCTCAGTAAGTATGAAGCAGGAATATAAGTATAATTCATATAAATATCCACATCACATCATATTTATTCACATCATAAACCTATGGATTGGTGTCACAACCATTTATCTTCTGCTTGCATTCAGCTAAACCTGTATATGGAAAAATGACCTGTTAATACAAAAAAATGTCTCATAACTGACAGCTGGAAACTGATAGGAATCACAGAGATAATCTGTCTGTCACAGCATCCACGTCACTTAAGGCAATCAGTGTTCTTTCTGATGACATTTGCAAGATGATGGTATGAAAGTTAGGAAGTTGATTATTATTTTTTTCCCATGAACAAGCTATGTCTACAGTAAGAATTTTTGGGTAGTTCTGAGGCTTCTTCAGTCAGTGGGATTCTAGTAAAATGATTCCAATCAACAGGATGCTTCAATTGGTCTTTCCCAGAGTTAACATTTCCATTGGCAAGCAGAAGGGCTGTTTAAGTAAATGAAAGTCTGGTCAGTTTCTGCAGTCCATTCTCCTCAGCTCCTCATAAAGATGCAGAAAGAAAAGCATCCCTGCCTCATCACTTTAGAACCCAGTTTTATAGTTATTATTTAAGAATTTGTCATATTGAGGTTCCTCATACCATCTGCCTTTACTGCTTCTTACGGTTTCAAGACCCAGAAGTTTACTGCTTATGGTCTAATAACATTCTTAATTTTGACAACTGACTATGGAGATCTGGCTTCCAAAATATGTTAACCAATCCAGGCTTTATGAAATGTCTGGTCTGGTATACTACTGGAGGACTTTACGCTGATGAGTTCAGACAGCACTCAGATGTATGGGAGAATCCCCAACAGCACTTACCATCCCTTTTTTTTCTATCTTCTATGCAAGGGCTTTCTCTGTATTTAAAAAGACCTATTTAACTTTTCTTTGTCTCATCACCTAGTTTACCCATTAATTTTAAAGTTGACATACTCATTCTCCTTAGTAACAATAGCAATAATAGTGTCTTATTATTACTGCTATTATTGTTGCAGTGTTGCTCATCCGTATTGCATACATGCACTTGTGCATGTTGCTTAAGGTCTCAGTATTAGATCAGTTTCTCCACTCCAATGGGCACTGTGAAGGCACAGAATAAAACCTTTTATTGTAAAGATATTTGTGTAGCAAAAAAATCTGTGTTCTTTTTCATTTAGACTGCCTTATTTAGAAAGCTATTACTGGCCACATTACAGCTTTCTGCTTATGCTAAGTCAGCACGCAACCACTGACCTCCCTAAAAGAAAGACCCAGTAATACTCATAAACTTTATGATACAAAAGTCCAGCTAATTCAGTCGAGGTCATACTGATCATGTCTGCCTTCCTATTCTTCCAAAAACAATTTTAGAAAATAGATTTGCTCTTTTAAAAATTTGCATGGCCCCACCTCTTTATGGACAAGTTTCCACATAAGCATGTTCTACTTCCTGACCACACATTTTCATGGGATAAAAAGTGCTGCGTACTAGCTAACTAAAAAGTAAGAGTACAGTGTAAAAGTTTGTTCGTTTCCACAGCAGCTTTCTTCCTGTCTCCCCTTCCCCATCCCACCCCACCCCCCAATTTTTTTTTTTTTTTAAATCAAAATCAGGGAAATTATTTTTGGGTGTGAGAAGTTTCTAATCATTTAATCCAAGTGATCTTATGTCTGTAAAGGGTAGTCTATGAGTATATTGACATCATCTGTTTCCTCCTCTGCATTCCATTACCTGAAGTAACTGTACAGAAAAAGTCGCAGCCTACTGGACAACACATTTATACATTTCTGCATGTATATGTTGTACAGATATTGCATATTTTTATCTTTTGTCTCTTTTTTTTTTTTTCCTCCTCAGAGAACCGTCAAAATAGAACCATGCTGAACTTTAGAAATAGATATACCCAGCACCTACTGTTGGTCAGTAAAGATCAGAAAAAAAGTTTTTGCTTAAAGCCAGAGTGCCAATAATGCTTAATTGCCAAGGTTACATTGCACTGTCTCAACTGGCTCCTGTAACAGCTGCCTGCAGTTATGTACCACAGGGTGTGGTATGCACAAAGCCTATAAAGAAGTTTTCTATTGCCATTAATTAAAAACGATAATACTTGGTGTGTTTAAGCCTTAGTGTGCTTAAGTCATACACGTAGTGATCTGTTGGCATTTCTGTGATCTTGCTAAAGAGATGGACTTGTTCTGTAAGAGCCTTTTGGAGAGGATCTCATATGTTTCCAGACACAGGACTGGCACGTTGGGGCACCCGGTCTGAGGGTGGGCAAGGATGGTGACACTGGCTGCAAGAGGGCCTGGCCAGCACCGCAGCCGAGATGGGGAGCTCTGCCCTCGGGTCTGTTTCGCTAACCTGAGTCATCACAAGTAAGCGAACAGATTTTTGAAGTAATTGAGCTATGGGAAAAGGGTTCATCCACATAATCTGGTTAAAGGTTTCAAACGTGCATTGCTCCCTTGCAACGGCTTGCTTTCTCGGAGTTAACCTGGAAACCGTGACTCGAGGCTGACGAGCTTGGTTTTAATTCCAGACAGCGTTTGCTGTGAGCTTGCTGTCCCACGCACACCCCTCTTCTAGACCACCCCTCGGCGGGGCCGCGATAGGCACTGCCCTGCCGGCCTCTGCCCCGCGGCCCAGCGGGCGCCAGCGGCTGCAGGCGGGCCCGGCGGGCAGGGCAGGGCAGGGCCGGCCGGGATGGGGCGGGGGGAGAGCCACCGCGCGCTTGGGAAGGCGCTGCCCTTCGCTCCACGCAAGGGACGGGCTTCCCCAGTTCAGACAAGTCTTTGCCCCGCTCCTGCGGCGGCGGGTTTGGTGCGACACCGTCTTGACATGTTGTAACTGGTTTCCACACCCACCGCGCCTGAGAGCGACGGGAAGTACCTGCGATGAGCCCTGCGCCGCCTTGACTTGCCGCCGCCGCCGCGATCGCAGCAGCCGGGTTGAGCCGCTCCGCCGCTCCGGAAGCAAGACCCCACCGCGGGGTACTGGCGCAGTA
>VWZE01005646.1:0-68688 GCA_013396675.1 Eubucco bourcierii | reverse complement strand
TGGCGCAGTAAGTGGGTCTTCCTTATGCCTCCCACGGGACGGGACGGGACGGGACGGGGCAGACTCTGCTTCTGTCAGCCCCACGCTGCGGACAAGTGAATGGGGCTGCTGTCCTCCACCCCCCACCAGTGGGCTACTCGCTGCAGAACAGCGGAGCGTTTGAAACGGGGGGGCGCGGGGACCGCGGAAAGGATGCGGCTCTCTCGCTGCGGACGGCAAGAGGGAAGAGGGGAGCCGGCGCCAAGCGGCGAGTGACGGCGGCAGGAGAAGGGGCGGGTGGGTGTGCGGCCCGCGGGCGACGCACTCCCACCCAGCGCTCCATCCAGGAGCTGGGATCTCGCAAACTTCCCTCTTGGCCGGGTCCCCGGTGGCGCAGAGCTTTGCGGCCCCGCAGCGGCCGGGGATGACACACGTGCGGGGTCCCCAAGGCTGAGGCGTGCCTGAGCACGTGGCGGAGCCAGTGGAGGGCCGGCGGCCGCCGTTTTGCCTCGAAAGTTAACTTTCTGGTTTCAAACAACAACAACAGAAAAAGAAGAAAGGAAGAAGCAGGACCGCTTGCGGTGCTGTTTTTCACTTGAATTTAATGCCTCGTTGTTTTTCGCTTGTATTTAATGCCCTTTGCATCCACGGAAAATACGTCATTTCACTAATAATGAAGTAATGCTTCTACACTAGTTAACATATTTTTTATTGATACAATTCCTTAATGCAAAGGTTGGTGGAAGGCAGTTGTCTTAAAACGCCTATTTGTACTGTTAAAGACTGCTCGTAGTAGGCCCCGAAGTGGTGGGGAGGCTACTCAGCAGAGCCACGGATCAGAGGTGCTCAAGTGGATGTCTCAGAAGCCACACTTGACAGGGAGGCTTACAACACAATGTTCTCGTAGTTCGTATTTCATTTATCTGTGGGCGATGAGGTTGAAACTTTGTGTAGAAACTGTCAAAGCAATAACATTTCCTTTGGAAAGGATAAGGATGACCCACGTAGAGCACTATGGGCAGAGCCATGCTAAGAACCAGGACAAGACTGAGGTTAGAGCTTCTCCCCAAAGTTGCTGAATAGGAAATTTGTCAATTCCTGAGAATGTAAGTAAGGCAAGACAGTTACTTGTCTTTAGCTTTAGTGCAAAGGACTGCTCCTGGAGCTACCACAGAATTTTCTGCAGTGGGCATTTGTCATCTGCTTTTGCAGAAGCTCTATAGAATACTCTCTTTCTGCAAAAAGCCACATTTCATTTTCTTTCGAAGAAAAAACTCTCTTCTTGACGGGTTCTTTATAGTGGCACTGGAAAACTCTGAGCGCATTTTTAATAGAAGAACAAGAGGATCACATTTGTGCAGAAATCAGAATTTGTGTTCTCCAGCAAAAGATTCAGTTTTAGCAGCTGCGTTAATTTAAGCACAGGAATGGCATTTAGTACAAAATGTTTAAGTAACCTGTGTTCAAGCAAAGAAGATGGCTAATAGTGTGGGCTGGGATTAGCAGCCGAGTTAATTTTTCAGAGGCTGAACAGCAGTTTTCCTGGTGCTGATAAAACTTGAGATCAAGTACATGAAGTCTGATAAAGCTTTTGAGGCCTCCAGTGATAGGCTTCATTCTGCATCACCTTGCTTGTTGTTGACCTGTGGAGGATCTTTGAAGAATCAAGGCTATTATGCAGAAACCATTACACATGGCTGAAGAAGACACCAAAGAGTTTATTTTAGAATTTTATCTAAACGTCTACCTTTATAGCCAAAATTAGATGGGTTTCATAGGGTCATTGCTGCAAAATATCTCATCTTCTAAGGAAAATTACTGTGTCAGGACATCCAGAGCTTTTGTCAAGTATTCCTGGTGTCATTGTTTTAATTGGGGAGTTTGGTTTTGTTTCTTCTCATAAATGTATCACATGCTGATTTCTTAGTTCCAGAAAACAGTTAGTACTTTTCAATTTTTCTCACCTGTTCTTTGATTTATTTATGTGCTGACAAATTTTACATTTACTTTTCAAATAAATGTGCACTGATTTAAGCTTTTTTTATAAATGGGAATTGTAAATCAAAGGTCGACATCAAAGATGTAAAATAACTGTAAAACAACTATTCTCGTTGGGAAAACACTGCACTAGGAGTCTCAACCTTTCCATGATTATGGTGAATTTATACCCTGCTTCCAGCATAAGTCTATGCATAAATTACTGCATTTGACCTATGCCACAAATAACTCAGTCATTGTTTTCAATGAAAACTTGAACAGTATATCGTACTATTACAAGAAAGAAATCAAAAGGATTAAACAAAACCCACACTTGAGCTGACACACCTTTTATTTTTTCATAACATTCAAAATTTTTATTGCACAATTTTACATATTAGGTAGAGTCCTGTTCCCTTATATTATTTTCAAACGAAAGAGCAAGAAGAAGAAGAAAGGTATTTAGACAAACTTTTGAAATAAACATGTCTTTCTCAATTGTGTATATGAAATCCATCGCAAAATTCCTATTTTTGAAGTATATCCATTCCAGACATTTAGAAATATCTTTCATTTGATTTAGTCTTAATTGCGTATCTGATTTAGATGTCATAATAAGACTGACTGTTTTACTACACTCTTTAGAGAGTTACTTGCCTTGGAGGCCCCTACAAAAGGGGTGTATTAGATTCTTAGTAAAGCCGCCTGTGTTAGTGTTCAGGCTCTTCAAAATAACTAATCTGAGTAAATCTGCATTTTGTACTCTTGATTGTTTTTCATTCTTCATCTAAAAAGACTTGAAAGCCTTTCTAGATGATCGACTTCTGTGGAACATTGATTACAATATTGTAAGAGTTTGGCCTGTGAATCAGTCTATCATGTCTGTACCACGTCACCTTACACCACAGGCTGTATCTGTATCTGGGCAAAGTGCAAAGGCATCACTCCTATTTTATAACGTTTTATTTCTACCTGTGAGAGCAGTGTAGAATGCATATCTGTCACAGGAATATATGTAATTCTTGATTGAGGGAGAGCAGTCAGATCCCTTTGACTTGCTGTTTTCCAGTTCACCACAAAGAGCTACTATGAAAGCAGCCAGAAACACTCCTTTCCCCCAGGCTTGAGAGCAGTCCTATCTGGGAAGATCTACCCTGCTACTTGGCTGAAAGACAAGATTCAAATGGAATTATTTCATATGACATGCTGATACCAGCCTCAGACCTGTATTTTTTTTTTTTCTTGGTCTCTTTTTTTTAACCTGAGACTTCCAAGGTTCCTCAGAAATCTTGGCTTAATCGAACATTTAGTTGGAATTTGGAGTATCAGCAGTATATGGAGATTTAGATTTTCATTTTTTTAGGTTAATGTATCTAATTTATGTTTCTTTTCAAAAATATTTAAACTGTTCCCAACAGACAGTGGAAAGCAAATGCTCTGTTTGCAAAAATACCTGAAAGGTCTAGGTGTGAAGAGGAAAATTGTGTTACATTTGTACATCAGTAAATGGAATCAGAACTCCATACAACTATTCCTTGCTGTTATACTGCTATACTATTAATTAGGCTTGTAGGGAAACTCAATGCTAACTTTCAAGCTATACATTATATATGCTTCTTGTAAGTATTCTTCCTCTGTTGGAAGTCCTTTCTAATTTTCTTTCTCATCAGCTATGTGCACTAGCCCTGAAAGATGAAAAAGGGCTACCATGTGTCATCTTTCTATTTTACATGGCCATACTCATGAAAAAATCCACACTGCACCACACCACCACCACTTTTTTTTTTTTTAACTTCTCCCTGATGGCTTACCTGCTCAATGCAGAAATTGGTTGCAGTTTAGGTTTTAGGTGAGTAGGGCAATTGCTGGAGTCCCACAGGGTTGCAGAAATGTGAAGGGAGAAATGTTGGCCATTTGTCTTCTCTACCTTAAGTCCCAAATTGTCACAGCAGGAAGTAACCCTCTCAGCTCTTGCTAAATGAAATAAAAAGATCATAGCAATGAATTTATAAATCATCATCAGTAAACAATTTATTTAAAAAATAAGAAAGAAAGAAGATTAAAGCAGCCGCTCTGTTTGGCAGAAGGAATGAACAGGGTGGAAACTAGACATCAGATTGCTGATTCAGAGTTTGATCCCAGATGTGGGAGGGGAAATCTTTCTGGAGTTCCTCATAACTCACTGAAATGAGATAGGCCGGTCCTGCTTGGGAGCAACAAATGGATTAGATCAGCATAGGAGAACAGATAGATAGGGAGAAGGACCTGACTCTGGTTTCAAATAAACCAGTGATAAACAAAGTGTTGAAGAAAAAGTAATCCATTAGATTTAGGAAAAATAATTGGCTTCTGAAGTGTTTCTGTGAACACTGCTCTGTGAACTGTTACAAAGAGTTTTGAAACACAACCTATGGTAGCGTATTGGAACACGCATCAGGTGTGTATGGGTGTTACTTTGTTATGAGCTCTGCTGTAGCTTTTAACATAAGAACTTTGTCAAATCACTTAATTATGTATTTAGTTTTACCTTACGTAAAAAAAGCTCTTTATCTAGCTCTTTGATATTCATTTGGCAGTGTTAATCCCTGAGTCTTTTCAAAGTGTTTTTAACTTCTTGGAAGGTGCTAGAAAAATGTAGGGCAACATCACCAGAAAAATATTTTTAATCTGTGTACACATCATGGATCTGTAGAAATAGTCTGATTCTTTTCTTACTTTTCTGTCTTTACAGGCACATCTCGTCAGCTCACAAATGGAAGTTTAAGAGACTTGATACAAAATATCTGTGAAAATGGAAACTTCATCTTTGCTATCGTCCTTACATGATGAATGCAGATCAGACAACTATATTGAACCTCATTACAAGGAGTGGTACCGAGTAGCTATTGATGCTCTTATTGAAGGAGGTTTAGAAGCCTACAAAGAATTTCTTTCCAAAGAGAGATGCTCAGAATTCCTAGCAGATGAGGAAATTGATTATATTTTGAACAATGTTCACAAACTTCCCCAAACCACAATTTATTCATCTAACCAGGCCATTGATGATACTTCTTCCTCGGGAACCTACTGGCCCATTGAATCAGATGTGGAAGCACCAAATCTTGACTTAGGTTGGCCCTACCTGATGCCTGGAATTTCTGGTGGCACAAATATTGATCTACTTTTTCATCCACCTCGAGCACAGCCTTACACTATAAAGGAAACTGTTCGGAAGATGATACGAGATGCAAGAAAGGTAAACCTGAAAAATGTTACTGAAAAAAAACCAAAGTACCAATAATAATCTGTCTTGTGTTTTACTAGAGGGTTCTTTTTTCTTCTGGTAGGAAAAAACCGGTGTGACTGCTAGCAGTTGAAACAGAAATGTTTTCCCAGGCTGAGATAAATCCCTTGGTATCATGTGTAACAATTAATGAAGCATAATTACCATTTTACTCTAATGCTGGCCAGTTCGTGAAAAGCTTGTAGATAATCATCACACCTTTTGACCTCAGCTGAATGTACCTCAAGTGATACAATTTTACCCAACCTCAAGATATATCCTAAGATTTCTCTGTAGCATCAATGGGAATAGATATGGGTTTGGCATGGTAGCCAGTTGTTACAAGAAAGTTACACATAGAGGTAGATACTATTCGTGTGCCTTGAGAGGCTCAGGTTCTGTGATTGTGCATGCCAAGTGTCCTTACAGAAATTATTCAGTGTTAAAAAGAGCTCAGACGAATGAAAATGAAGTTTAGACATCAAGGAAATAGATTTTAGTTAGGTACCTTTCCTTCATTTCTGACTAATGACAATTTTTTAAGAAATGTGAGCACATCTCCAGATGTATTTTTCTACACATAAGGAGCCTTGACTTCCGTAGTTTTGTAAGGCATACCCACTTAGACCTGAGTGACAGGGCACTGTATATACAAACTACCTTTTCCTTTCTGGTGTCAGTTTTGCAGGTGATTAGTTCTGGGCCATGTTACCTATGTAAACAGATATGACAGCGTTTTGGAAGTATTCCTGGCAAGTACGTCATGCTTCCCTTTCTGCTCTGTGAAATATCTCTGATTCTTTGGCCTTTTAAATTAAATCAGAGCCCATATGGAGTACTGTGTACAGTTCTGGAGTCCCCAGCACAGGAAGGACATGGAAGTGTTGGAGTGGGTCCAGAGGAGGGCCACAAAGATGATCAGAGGGTTGGAGCAGCTCTGCTATGAGGACAGGCTGAGAGAGTTGGGGCTCTGCAGCCTGGAGAAGAGAAGGCTTCAAGGAGACCTGATAGTAGCATTCCAGTATCTGAAGGGGGCCTACAGGAAGGCTGGGGAAGGATTATTTACAAGGTTTTGCAATGCCAGGACAAGGGGCAATGGGTTTAAACTGACAGAGGGGAGATTGAGACTGGATGATAGGAGGAAGTTTTTAGAGTGAGGGTGGTGAGATGCTGGCACAGGTTGCCCAGGGAGGTTGTGACTGCTCCCTCCCTGGAGGTGTTCAAGGCCAGGCTGGTGAGTAACCTGTACTCATGCGAGGTGTCCCTGCCTATGGCAGGGGGTTGGAACTAGATGATCTTTGAGGTCTCCTTCAACCTTAACATTCTATGATTCTATGATCTCTTTCCGATAAACACTTGTGTATTTTTTGTTGCATCCTTAATGGTAATTTATTGTCTAGGAAGACTGGGGAGATTCTGTTGCACTGAAAAATAATTGTTTGGTATTCTATCCTAAGGTGTGTCTCTCTCGTTGGTGTCTAAGCGAGGCATTGTCTGATATTCTATTGCCAGAAGCGCAGGAGTCTGGAAACCTCAATGATATTTACTAGACTGTTGTGTGGCCTTTAAAAGATGTTGGAAGACTTGAATATATAAGTTTCCCTGTGTAAAACAGGAACACCTCTGTTTTGACATGATTTCAGAAAGCTGGATTCTATGATTCTATGAAATTGGTAGAACCAACTCTAGCTCAAGTTCATCCATAAACATATCAGTGACTGAAGTGTGTATTTAAATGTGTGCAATAGAAAAAGACCGAAGAGGGTGGGGAAGGAAAGGACAACATATTTTTACAATGTCTCCCCTCTGTTTAGATAAAACATATAATTTGTTGCCATAATAGAGTTATCAGTAGCCTTTTATCCTGTAGTTTACAGTCTAGAATGACTGTTCACTCGAGGAAGAGGGGAATTAATTACTTCTCTCTCTCTTTGTCCCTCTTAGAGTGAGATTTTGTGTTTTCTGCTTTTACATGTAATGAGACTTACTCTTGACTAGCCTAAGTTACTCTGTGATTCTTTTCAACTGCATCTGCTGAACCACTAATGTATATCCGCTGTAAAGGATGTTGGGAAAACACAGCTGTATTGCCAGACTAGTTCAGTTTTGCAACAAGGTCTTGAAACGTCATGAAGAAGGGCTGTGTGCGGTGTTAGTTGCCATGCTCTTTGTGCCTAGCTGCCTGGCTGCCTGCAGTTCATTGTGATAGCTCGCTTCTCTGGTGATGCTGCCTTGCAGAACACTACTTGAGGAATATGGCGCTTTCAAATGTGGCTATAGAGAAATTTAAATGTGATTCTTACTTCTCTTTGGAAAAAGTTGAGTGCATAGTGTATTGGTTCTCTAATGTGCTTGTGGCACTTTCATTTTTTAAAGACGAAGTCATATGTGCATCGTTGTCAAAATTGACAGCTGAAGGGTTTATTTGATCAGCTTAACCTCTACACAACAACTATAACATTTGCTACAGTGATTTGGGTTGGTTGCTTGAGGAAGCATCAGTTACATCTAAAAGACAGTAGTGTTTTTCATCCTTTTCTGTCTGCAGATGCATAGAAAAGTTTAAAGGATTTCAAGTAAGGCAAAATAAAGTATTTTAAACATGCTTATAGCAGGCAAGAACTTTTGTAAACAGGCTAACCTGCTTCTCCTAACTTATAAAAATAGTTATCTTAAACAGGGTGCTTTGTTGTGCGGTAGTTACATGTAGCCTTATGAAATATTCAAAGGACATATGGAAAGGTTAAACATGAAAAACAGAAACCTGCAAAGAATAAACAAGTGCTTCAGCAAATCACATTAAACCAATACACCTCTAAGCAAAATCAGTGGGGATTTTGGCAAACTTCTGTGGGAGAGTAAACAAACTCTTCGAGGTGCGCATATTCCTATCACCTTATTTTAAGCACCAAACCTGGGTGCCCGAGTTCAGGCGCTGATTTCCCTGGGCTATGTGAGCAATTGGTGCTGCAGGAAGCCAGTTCCAACAAGAGCAAGGCAGAGAATATTTTTGCACTGATTCACTCCATGAAGGAACCTATGCATTTTTATCTATCTATCTACCTATACTGCCCCGAAAATTCATGGAGGAGACTAAGCCAATTGAAACTTATCTTGAAATACTCAGAATAATCTACATAAGCATAAGATGACATTCTTAGTGGACTTACTCTTGGCCTGTTTCATACTTGATGCATCGCGATGTCACTCCTTGAAATGATCATTACATATGTTAATTTTGACCTTAAGAAGGCATGTGGTAAACAACATTAGGCAACTTCCTTGCTGACAGTGATTTTTCCTGAGTAAAAATGAAAATGATTTGCAAGGCTATGCTACACTAAACATAGTGACTATGAAAAAGAGATGTAAGAGAATTTTGCCACTTACATGTTTCTTAAATGCATAATCTGCATTTAAAAATGTGTATCACCTTCATGTCAGAAGTACAGGCAGTAAAATAAAAGAGTTTTTCTTACAGAAAAGGAATGATATTATTAAATCCTAGAAAAATGACTTAACCATTTGAAAGAGGTGAATTTATGCTTGTGGTATATGCTTCTGATCTTATATTAGAGCAGGGGAAATGTATTGTACCTAAGCCAGCTTGATGTTACACTAGGGGAGTGCCTTAGGTCAAACCTAACATGTCAATGAAGTGGGTGTATTGGTGTAACTAGACCTCATCTCCAAATGATACATCTTGGCAACCACCCTTCTCTGTCAACATAACCTGTGTTCTTACAAGGAGGCTGCTTGGCATGACTGTCGACTTGGGAGACACTGGTCTTTTTCAGGTGTTTATATAACCACGTGGGGAAAAAGCACTCAAGATATGTCTCACCTTAATGATGGATGGACTTCTGCAAACACACCAGTAGCCTTGTTTCTCATGTCTTTTGGAGGCTTCTGCCTTTAATCATTGTCAGATTTCCGGTTTCCCAGGAGCTTGAGGTGCTCCTATGACCTGACTCATGCCAATTGGGCTGTCTGGACTGCAGCTGATAATGTTTTGCAGTTTTTCCTGAGAAGATTATACATCTGGGAAATGATAGCAAGTTGATTACTCAGCTCTGTCAGGTCAATCTTCCTTCTCTTACTATATAGTAACAAAGAGATTCAATAATGAAGCTTCTTTTCTCTGTATGACTTCTTGTAAGAGTTGTGTCAAAACAGTCAGTTTTGAATTGTGTGCATGTGTGGAAGGAATAGCTTATACTGTCTTCTCAGGCATGATTGACAGGGTAAGGCAGAAAGGAAAGGACAGAACAAGAAAGGGTCCTTCTGGCAGTCTGTTTTTCTCTTGCTTCATTTGCTGGAATTCTTTCTCCACCACTGAGGCATTCCTGCACAGTTTTACAGAGAATGCATAGCTCTGAGTCTTTTAGATTGATATCCAAATAAGGATCAACTGTTCCTGGAGAGAATTCAATGCTGTTTTTTTAAAGAACCATGTTGTTTAGACAACCCAAGGATTGCTAGTATGCAGCAGAAGCCAGAAAATGCTGAAACGCTTTGGGATTTCTGGTGGAAATTATGAATCTGCACACTATATAATAAATATGCAGTACTTTTCACTAATTTTGTTTTATTTTATTCAAATAGGCTAGCAGTTTCAAAGCTCTATTCATGCAATCGGTGGTAGTTATTCAGACTTTTTTTAAAAAGTCAGTTGTTTAAAAGCTTAAATAAAAATGTATGTCTGCTGCATTATCATTTTGGAAAATTTGAATTAGTCATGATTGAACTTACTAATATGAGAAAAGTTTGTAAGACCTGAATCCTTTGGAAAGAATTAAGTTACATTGTAGAAGCCTTGCTAGACCCACTGTAGGTCGGCCCCTAATAAAGGACTTTGAATTCTTGTGAGGGAGTTACATGTGCAATCTGATGCCTGTATTGTCTTCTAGAGGATAGGACCTAGTTAAATAAACAAAACCAGTTGACTCATTTTACAACCATATAAAAAGAAAAATATTTTCTTACAGTTCAGAGATGGTTTCTTTTTCTTTTGTTTCAGGTGAGAGTGAGATGTTGCATATTGAAGAAAAAAAATTATTCACTATTGATCTCATTTGGTTGTGTGTGTAATACAATAATTGGAATATAGTACCGAATTTAGCCTAGTATGAAAGAAAATCAATTCCTTACATGCCTATATGCCTATACAGAAAGAAACTTGTACAGTGTGGGAATGTGGAACAATCTTTTGATGCTCTTTCAACAATACTCTGTAATTTGAAACAACAATACTGAATCATTCTGGTGGCAATACTTGTCTTAGCTCATTAATTGTGGCAATCCAAACAGATGAGAGAGAGAGGACATGCAGTTTTTAAAAATTTTTGCTCATAAAAGATACAGCAATCTACTGAATTCAGGGAGAGGGAAGGAGCACTATTGTTCAAGACCACTCACCAGCCCTGTGGCCCTGGTATATTTAAACATGTAATTAATTTCTAGGTATTGACATTCTTATGTCACAAATGTGCTAATGCATTGTCAAGATATCACATCTTCTTGATGGATTTTAAAATGGAATAGGGAAAATTAAAGTCCAGATGTTGCAGGAAACTGTATTTCATTATTAATTTCCGTGTCATTCACATGTGTCTAAGAAGTAAGCATACATAGATGCTTTGTAGGAATATTTTCTCATTAAAATATTTTCTGTCAATCAAAACAAAAGTGCTATTAAAAAAGTTGTTTAGGCTTTTTGCACATTAGGTAGATTAAAATGTCCTTTATCATATTCAACGGTAACTTTGTGCTACAATATGCTGAAGCAATTACAGGTCCAAATATGCTACAAATACAAACCCATTGATTTTGAAAAAATAAAATTGCCCAGGCAGAGCATTCTCTTTCAGTTCTCAGTCCAGTATATTTGGAGGTTGTCCCTTTCCTTTTCTTGCTTGTCAAAAACCCTTGAATGTGGAAGTGCTGTTTTTATTCTGAATTCCTGTCCTCAAGAGATCTGAGTTTTTCTAGATTTTTTTCAACTAGGAGAGCAGTGAAGAACTGTAGGCTTGCTTCACATTCATATTGTTGCAGGTCTTTGTTTTTTTTTTTTTTTTTTGACTACTTGCAGTTTTAGCATAGTTTTTCTTTTCTAATAGCTGTCCAGCTTAGTTACTGATGCTTTGAGGGATGAGTGACACACTGTACCTGGTTTCTGGTTTTAAACTTTAAATTTATTATATATTATGTATCAGAATTTGGAAGCTAAAATATTATGCTGTCTGTACTGCAGCAGTATTTGTGTAATACAGTATGATGCAGACTCCATGGAAAGTGGAGAACTGCTGACATAGAAGAAAACAAAAAAAACAAAAATACTCCAAGGAAAGTCACCAGTTCTGAATTTTGCTGTTTGGAAGGAGTGGGATTGAATACTGTTGTGTTACGCACATTAAGTTTCCTCATATATCAGATCTACTTCACTTGTGATTATTTCAGTACAGTTTGCTTACGCTGTCTATGACAAGTACTGCAAGTATTCCAGCACAGGTGGCAGAGGAGTCAAAGTACACTTTTTTAGTATTTACCTCTGAAAGAAGTGCAAACCTTGCCATTGATAAAAGTGTGATTATGCCCTTTCTTTAAGCCTGTTGATAAAGTATGTCTGTAACTATTTCTTAATAAAGGAGTGTTAACTCTGTACAATAAAAGTTGTAAGTCCACATTTTCAAAAATGCCGTCAGCATGCCTGAGACCTCAGAGGGATTTTACTCTTTAAAGTCGTGTGGTAACTTACCTTGGGAGGAAAGAAACAGTGGCCATAACATAACGGGGTGTAACTGGTGCTGGGTCTGCCACTTTATAGTAGGATCTGCAGGCATCCATAAAATGACTCACCGCAATAGAGCTGGTCAAAACAAATAATTGCAAGGTCTGTATGTAACTTGATCAACAAAGGTAATAGTTTTAAAGTATACAGTCCACTGATTAGTAATCCAGTTGAATTTATGGTAGTGATACTTGCATTATAAATCTAGAAATGTAAGCAAGAAAGCTAATCCATCTCTGCTTTCTTTACCTTTGACATATTTTCTTGTATCCTAGGTGCTTGTTTTCTGAAGATGTAAACAGAATTCAGAATTTATATGCTGTTTTCATCTTCAGCTGTTAAAGAGGATGACGAATGTGTACAGTTTTATAGATGAGAATAGTGAGCTGTAAGAACATTAAATTAATATATATAACAGTTAAAAAAGAGGTACAACTTAAAATCAAAAACTGGAAAGTATTATATCATAGAATCATAGAATGGCAAGGTTGGAAGGGACCTCAAGGATCATCTAGTTCCAACCCCCTGCCATAGGCAGGGACACCTCCCACTAGTATAGGTTACTCAAGACTTCATCTAGTCTGGCCTTGAACACCTCCAGGGAGGGAGCAGCCACAACCTCTCTGGGCAACCCGTTCCAGTGCCTCACCACCCTCACTGTAAAGAACTTCCTCCTAACATCTAGTCTAAATCTCCCCTCTGCCAGTTTAAACCCATTGCCCCTTGTCCTGTCGTTGCAGGACCTTGTAAATAATCTTTCCCCAGCCTTCCTGTAGGCCCCCTTCAGATACTGGAATTATATATAGAGATATATACAGCAAACTGTACTCAGAGCAAGTAGTGGCCAGATAATAAGTTTTTATTTTCTTATCGCTATGGTTTTAGTTGATTAAAAAAATCATGTGCATATATAGTTCTGAAAACTTAACTCCTGAGGAGCGTCAGTACTTCTCAAAAAAAAAAAAAAAAAAAAAAAAAAAAAANAAAAAAAAAAAAAAAAAAAAAAAAAAGTCTGCATTAGTATATAACTGTAGTTTTGTAGTGTTTAATTTGCAAAAATATTTCTAAGACCTTAAAGTGTCACAGTGTCATCTTCAGATAAAGAGGGTGTATCTTCAAGACATACACAGGGTGTTCACATACCTTAGCTAAGAACTGATTATCTTAACCAGTTCTGTCTCTTGGTCTGGCATGCTTGCAGCGACCTTGCAGAAGTTGTGAACCAGAACAGATTCTTCACAAACAGGGTCTGTTATGACCTCTGCTCTCCCCAGCAAGGCATGTGGGTACAAAGCTGCCTTCAGAAAACTTCTGCTGTGTCCAGGGTTTTTTGCTAGCAGCAGCACTTGATCTCCTCAAACCTTTTCAATTCTGTCAGCAATCTTGCTGTTAGAGATGAAGCTGAGTGATAGGATAATATAAGAAGCTATAGACTGTATCTCTTCGAGATTAAAAGAAAACTTTGATATCTACTTCATCCGGGATATCTACTTTATCAGTATCACAAGATTGTGCATTCAGGTAGCCAAATGGGCGTGCCTTCAGTTCAAACTGCAAGTACGACATCTTCATGCTGTTTCCTGGAGCTGCAAGCACTCTTTGCCAAGCACTTTAGCTCAATAAACTCCCTTTATGGCTTAAGCACTAGTAAAACACTAGACTTCACCTTTTAATTCATGTGAATCTGAGTGGTATCAACCTACAGAAGTATTGTAGTTAGTGTTTTCCTCCTAGGCTTTTGATGCTCAGTAAGCCAGAAATAATAATGAGGAATAGATAAAATAACCAGCATAGAAGAGCATCTGTTGGTTCTCTGTGGGCCCTTTCTCAAGAGATGCCCAGCAAGGGACAGTCCTTTGTCATCTATTCAGCATTTACTGGTGGTAAGCTGCACCTCCTGATCAACCACATCGTAGGCAGCAAACAGAAGTGTCAGTGTCAGCCAGCAAATCTGATTTCCCTCAAATGCCAGGGGGAATGGCCTGTCAGAGCAAACAGGTCTCCATCCAGCATGACAGAGCATAATAATGTGTGAAACTGTCTGCTGATCTGATAATTTCTTGGCACTGCCTAGTGGTGTATTAGCACAGGCATGTAATAATTGCCTGAAAAGTCACTGTGAACGGTGTGGGTTTCTTTTAAATGATAGGCAGCTATATGTGGCTACACAACATGTATGACAGAGATCTGTAACCTGTGCTTGCTGAGTATGGGCCAAAAATTATCAATCATCATCAGTTCCAACTCTTACAGTAGCATGTACAGTTCTTTGACTTGAAATCCTTAGAAGTTAAACAGTGGCTTTGCAAAGAGCTTTTGAGAGCCCTTCTGTGTAAACATTAGAGCCTTGTGAAGACAGAGCTCCAGGTGCTTTTTGGAGGAACAAAAAGGAAGGAAAAATTATGCTGGAAAGGAAGCATGTCAGAGGAGCAGGGTTATCTGCTAGCTCTTAACAGTTCCTGGAAGGCTTCCGATTGGAAACCGAGGCAGCACTTGTACACTGTTTAGACCTCCTGAGAGACGGTGCACTCCAGAGCCTGTACCCAGGGTGAGAATACTGCAGCTTTGGATCACTTAAGTCTGAACAACATTGTGTGGAGGGGGACAACTTAAGACAAATGCAGATGGACCAGTGCTTGATTCAGGTGGGCTCTTCCCAGTGCTGTTGTGCATTGATCAGAACTCCATGAGAAACTACATCAGTTGGTTGGAAGTAAGCCACAAAATGTGCATAATGTCAATGATGTGCAAACAATTTTGCTCTTGCCCCTTGAAATGATCATACTTCCAGTACAATAGGAAACCTGGACATTTTGGTTGTAGTTCCGCATTCTTTCCCATACCTCTTCATCCCCCACTCCAACTCTTACTCCTTGGAAGAGTCCCTCTCTCCTCTGTCTTTTCACCTTTCATTGTGCATCTCAGCCAGGATAGTTTTTTTTTCCCATAGAATACAATTAATCTAAAAGGAACACGAAAAGCTGGATATTTCAAAATGTTTGGGGTCTGCTAGTAAAGTACACTGGCTAAAATGTTCTAACAGCCCACTTAATAGAGCTTTATCTATTGTGCAAATACTGTGCTGAATGAGAAACATAAAGCTGTGGCATTTTAATTCCGAATATCAAAATATCTCTGTCTATTTCTGATGAAGTAACAATAATGTTACTGGCTGCATTTCCATTTGCTTTGATTTTTACATGGAGTTTTGGGTTTTAAAAAGTCAAATGGAACTTCCTCAGAGCTGCTGCTTTTCATACAGTTTGTGTGGTGATCCATACTATAATGCATGCAAAAAGGAATTTATATAAGTTTAAGCATAATTTTTCCTTGCTTAGTAGATCAAAATTTGGGCAGACTCTTTGGGCAATCTTTGCTGAATGTTTCAAAAATTTAGAAAAAAAAAAATCTCTGATGTGGCACAGAACTACAAAAGACTTCATCTTGATTTCTGTTGGAGTCATTGCTGTCCTTACAGTGAAGATGTAACTGGTAATTACGTCAGATAGTTTCCTGTTTGGAAATTGTGCAAGAAATTGCTTTGATCAGGCTTCAAGTTAATTCTCTAATGAGTAGAATTTTCAAAGTATGGGGAGCACAGTAAACTACAAATTTAAAATAATCTAGTACCTTTTTTTTTAAAAAAAAAAAAATAATCTGAATTAGTATCTTCCATTGACTCTAAATCCCAGAGCACTGTTGCATTAAAAATACATTGAATCATTGAATCAGATTTTCACATCATGTTATATTTTTCAACAGCTACAAATGAAACCTGTAGCAATTACAATGTGAGTAACAAATGTCGATCTGCTCTGATTTTGTTTTTAAGTCGCTTTTTGGTGGCTCTGTATGGGATTTTAGCCTGAAACAGTAAAATATAAAACATGCTAATTGACCAACCTTATAACTATAAACTGTATAAATTGAACAGGGAAATCTCTTTACATATGAAAAGGGAGAAAAGTGACATAAATTAATTTTCAGATGAGTTTATAAACAAGTTACGAAATATTTATACGAATAAATATGCACACACTCTGGAATTTCATTGAAAAACTTTCTGTCAGCAGCTCCCCCAGCAAATATTGTGCCACAGAAGCGGAAATTAAGAACATCTATGAATATATTGTATGCAAAAAAATCTTTCATGGTAATTATTAACATATTTAACTAAATTAACACTTTGTGAAAATTGAGAATGGTATTTCACTTAGGACATTATAATTTCAAAGTCATAGTTGGTTCTTGAAGGTCAGTAGGTTGTGAATGATTTTAACGTTAATAAACTATATACCTTTTCGCCCTTCTCTTCCCCAATTTGCTGAAAACCACAAAAAATATAAAACTAAATGTATAATTTGGTTTTGAGTTCCCAAATGTTCCTTAATTTTTCAGATAATAATTCATTTGCAATCTTTACTTGCTTGGTTGTTTCCAGGCACTCTTCTACGTGCTTTGTCCCTGGAATTTTGAAGGACTTGAGTCTTCTGCACTGCATCCAGTGAGACTTACTATACTCAGGGTTCATTCCTCTCAAAATTCTAGTGGCACACCTTTCATTTTGAGTTTGGTCATAAAGACATGATCTCCCCACCTAAGACTAGTAGTGATTTTATTGTAATGAATATGTGGGTTTTTTTAATAAATCAGTCTTCTATACTTATCCTCTTCAATGATCCTTTCATTGCTTTCTTTTCCTGATATGATCTTCTATTCAGTTTAATTGGAAGCTCTTTGAAAAAGCGCTGAGTAAACACGAGCCTATAATCAATGTTTGTATCCTTTAAAAACCCATAGTTTGTTAACCAATTTTTCAGCTTCCACTATTCATCTTTGCATCCATTTCCAGACTACAAAATCAGTAGAATTGATAAGAGATTCACAGATTTTGATGTCAGAAAGGACCCATTATGATAACAAATCTGACACCCTGCACAACACAAGCCTGACTGAGAACTGATACTAAGGAAAAAATTGACTTTAAAACACTTGGGTGCTAGTCTTTCAGTCAGTACTTCTGGATAACTAATTCATAATTGCTCAGAGATCAAATTTTTTTTTTTGTACAATCACTTTTCTCTAAGGAATGGGATTTACTTGAAGAAACCCATTTAGCGAGCCCGGACTAAACCTGCCTCAGCTTTCTGCTTCTGTGTCTCATCACTCAACATGACAGTCAGCCAAAAGAGAAGCTGCAGAGAATTTTAAATGCAGCACTGGAGGGCAAGGTGAGGCTGGGGCTGCTGCATATCTGCAGGGATTGATTTCAGAGGGACCTTGGGATGCTCAGATTCTCTGCAAATAGAGGCCGTTAGCCTCTGAGGATCTGTTCACATGGCACAGTGAAATGCAGCAAGGGGGGGTCACAAGGAGCAGGGTGTTTCTTCTACTCAGACTACTACCTTAGTGTGACTAGACTGTTTTCAGTCTAGTCAAAACTAATCAATGATGGCTGTCTCAGATGTCCCTGCACTGGATAGCAGTGTGACTTGAAGGCGCATACCCTACATATTTTTAGTTTCCCAGATAAAACCAGATGCAATAATGCTATTCCCACATTTGCGAAACGGGTTTTGCTTTACATATGTAAAGCTTTCTGTATGCATTTTAAGTGTTATTGCAAGTAATTTAAGAGGAATTTTAAAAGCTGTTTATTTTTTCTGGTAATTTTTCTAAGCCTTTTATGAAAGACAAGTAGCAGACTTCATTAAGTTTTAGGGTTTTTTAGTTATGCAGTGGATGATTGGGATGATCATAAATAACATTAGGCTATTAAAAATATATTTATAGGCTAATATTTTCTAGAACTACCTAAAATGCTTTTTTGGAGTAATATAGATACTTTTCTAGTTCTGTAAATCTTTATTGATGCAAAGATATTTTACGTCCTTTAAAAAAACCCCACAGAAACAAAGCCACAAAAAACCCCAAAACATTATTGCTTGTATCCTTTAGGTTTTGCTGAATATAAAAATATTGTGATTAAAAACATTGGTCTGGGACTTGGAAAACGTGTATACATTTTTAACTTGGGACACAGACTTCTCATCTATAAATGTGAATAGTAGCTCAGAGTGATTTGTGTACATGTAGGTAGTTTAAGGTACTTATGTAACTGGGGGTAGTTTCAAGAGCCTAAGCTGAAATTCATCTTCTTCTAATGCTTAAAAATTTTATATTTATCTGTTTTTTCTTGTCAATGAAATTGTTTGCTTCAGAGTATTCAGTCAGAGATATTTCAGTCCTATCCAAATACCAGAGAGTCATTTGCTCCTCCATTATTTGACTGTGTTCTGCTCATACATTTCTCTCACAATATTATTCTCTGCAGCTGAGAAACAAGAAATACCTTTGTTTGTTCTTCATTTGTAGTTGTGTTTGTAATTTAGGGTGCACTTCAGCAAATTCTCAGTCACTGGATCTTAGTTGTTGCATACCTGACTATTGTTTTATTCCAAACTTTGTTCCCTTGTCAATTAAAATGATGTGTATTGTCCTTTTTTATGACTGGTAAGAGACTGGACTGTCTTTTAATTATCAGCTAATGGTCACGTTTGACCAAAAAAGATAAACTACCTGAAAATTTTCTTCCTGATAGCTACATCTCATCTCTCTAGAGAGTGCAGACTGCACTGATATCTGGGAACAAGTTCACAATTACAAAGACAGATGCTGAAGAACAGCAAAAGATACACACATTTTTAAGTGAGCAAGAAAAAAGGATGAAAACTGTTCTGTTGTTACACCTGGAATGAATTTTGGTGGGGGTTTTGGCTTTTTGTTTGTTTGTTTGTTTTTGGTGGGGGTTTTTTGTGGTTTTTTTTTTCTTTTTTTTTTTTTTCCTGCTACCATATTGTCAGTAGAATGCTGGTTTGAATTTTTTTTATCTAAAGGAAAGAGCAAATAATAGAGTATTTCTTTTTTCAATGTACATGCATGTGTGTGCAGTCCTTTAAATGCAGGTGCACACACTGCTACAGAAAGCCTTGTTTCTAGTTATGCACAAGAACACAGAATGCATAGCAGTCTAGTATGGAGAGCATTATTAGCATGAATTTGGAGTGGGTGGGTTGCTCAAGGGAAGAACTTTTCTGAGATCAGAGAGGCACTTCATAAAAACAAATGTTTATTTGTGAAGGGCACTAGTTCGCATCAAAAAGCAGTTATTTTCCAAGGTATTGCTGGAATAAAATGTTTACCTGTCTTCCACAGAGGTACTGCAAGATCTTATTTCCATCCTTACTTAAAGCAACTCAAACCATCTAGTATATTAAACTATTAGAATGCTTAGCATATTTTTCAATAGGAATTTTTCCAACAGAATGTGGCTTAATGTAAGTTCATGAATGTTTTAGCCAGTGGTTCTTGTTTCTGCTTTTTCTTCCTTACAGTTAGACAGATACAGTTTTCAGTGACAAAAAGCAAACAAGCAAGCAAAAAATAATAAAACTGCATTTCCCTCTCTACCTCTCATGATTCCCACCATGTATATCCCTGAGATGTAAGTCTATTTAGTATGTGGTTGCAAGGGCTTCACTGGTACGTATAGGCATCAACTGTCTCAGAGAAAGCTACTGAAGCACTGCAGTGGGTGCCCCTCCAAATGATTTTCGATTCTTGACAGGTGCCTGCTGTGATGTTTTAGAAGAAACCCCCTCGTCATAGCAGGAGCTTTGCATTTCTTGCAGGTGTTCAGCAAGCTTTCCAATTAGGTCTTTGATTATCATTAACCAAATCTTAGAGAGGTGTGTGTGGACTGGTATGCAGTGTACATCAGGAGGAGTATTTTGTAGAAAGGGGAATGATCTCACATATGTGAATTTGTATGTGTTCTGATAACGTTTCTCTTCTACCCATTAATAAAACCCTGGTCACCAAGCTCCACTGACTGTAAAGGGTTCAGTTACTTACATGTTGATACCTAATTTATTTGAATAACTATTCATTTTATTCATTCATGAATGAGTGCTTCACATTAGCCTTGTGAGACTAAGAAAAACGAGAGGAGCAGGCTGTGTGTGGGATGCCAATGCCTGTTCGTGGCTGGGGCAATGAGGTTTGGACTGCAGAACTCTGTCCTGCAACCTGTCTGTGTGGCTACCTCTCCTCACACTTATGAAAGTGACCAGTGCCTGTGGTTTAAGAAAATATTATGAGTACACTGAACAAACTTTTAAACAGTAAAAGTAAACTTTCATATTTAAATGAAAGACTAGTAAATATCAAAGAGGGACTACTATGATTGTCTGGTCTGACTTTATTGCAAAGACCATTTAATCTTTCCTGTGACTTTGCATAATTGCATTATCAAATTGCAAATAATGAATTAATATTTCTCCTGTGGCCTTGCTAAGGAGCTGCATGCAGATTAGTGTAATGTCATGCTTACTGCATGTTCAAAAAAATAGGATTGCCAAAATAACTCTTAAACTGTATGACTTGCTGTCCAACAAAGATGGTTATTCAACCTTCAGCTCTCAGATATTAAAAGATCAGTTTAGCGAACTCCTGTCAGAAAAAAAAAAAAAAAAGAAAGAAAAAGAAGCTTCTTTTAATTTTTGGAACTTGTTTATCTTAATTTTCTTTCTTATCTGTTGCCTTGCTTTGGCTTCCTTAGATACCTCCACATCTGTGGAGGATTCACCTTTGAATGTCAGGAATGTCAGGATTGTCAGGATTCTCTTTGAAATATTTTAGACGGTTTTACAATTGAATTATTATTTTTTTGTAATATCATTTTTAAGGCATTATATTACTACCAAAGTTATAACTCAACTAGTAATGTTTTTACTTGTAGATCTCATCTTGTTTTATATTTTTTGTCAAGTGCTGCATTTGGCCGAGGACTTAAGTTTTATTTAATACCTTACTTAGTTCCAATTCATTGTGTACTCCACTGGGGTCTATGAGATCTGTAGAATTACTTATCTGCTTCATTTCACTTTGCTTCGCTGGAGGTTTGAGCAGAGCTTTTTTAATTGCTTCCCTGTTATTTCAAACATTTTGCTCCATATGGTAATCTGCATAGAAATTTGGGTTTGTTTTCTTCCTGAAAAGCTGCACATAATTACTTGTTACCTAGATTAATCTTTTCTTATCTTTAGTACATTCTGCTGGTGCTTTCAGACTAGTCTGCAATTATTTTTTTCTTTTTCATCTAATCTGTAATAAATAATCTAACATGGCAGGGTAATGGATTTTACCTGAGGATCTCAGTATGATTTGCAGCAATAATTAATTAATTACCTTCATAACCTGTCTTTAAAATAGGAGAAACTGAAATGCAGCCTGCCAGCACACAATCATTAGCAATGTGTTGCATCATTAACTGTAGCTGCTCTATAAGCAGTTGTTGTAATCCTCTTTCCTTCTCCAGGGATGGATCCAGCCCAAGTGGCACCATACTGAAAAAAAATAAATAGTTAAAATCATCTGGTTGGATTGTTTGCTTGGTCTTCATGATGTAATTACATGCCATATGGACAGAAATAGGCACATATTTTGCCTGTGACATGTACTGCAGAATAGCGATCTGACATCGTTGCTGTTGTGGGTTTTTAGCAACATAAATATTACTACACATTTTTGTCCAGACATGATATTTGAACTTATAAATGCATTTTGCTACGTCATGTAGCTGAACTGGAAAACCAGAGAATTTGTTGGAGTTACACCCTGAGGAAGCTTCTCATTGTTCCTCCTCTTGTATTTATACAGGAGGATTGTTGTCTTTCCTTGATACTGACCCATCACACACCTCTGACAAGTAACTTTAAACAGCCTGAATTCTATATTTTTCTGGTTTACCCTAACCTTATTTCTGCTTGGATATAGCTCCTTAAACATAATTAGGTAGAGTTTAAAATTAGTGGCAGTGAAGTAAATAGCTTCTGTAGCAGGAATCAAAAGCTGCATTGTGAATCTAATAAGGATATAATCATGAAATATGCAGTAAAAAGTGATGTATTTTAAAGTTTGCATAAAAGGCACAGGAATCCATTTTAAGCCCACATTCAGTATCCAAAATGAGATTTTTTTTTTTCCAATCTCAAATTTAACTGACTTTGAAGTTCTTTAAAGAGAGAGAAGGGCAGGAAGGGAGAAAGAAATAAATGAAAGAAAGAAAGAAAAGAAAAGAGAAAGAAAGGAAAGAAAGAAAGAAAGAAATAAAGAAAGAATGAATTAAGGGAATGAAGTGGAAGAGGGAAAGGAGGCAAGAAACTGGTAAGAAAGAGGAAGGGAGTAAGAGAAGAGAGGGAGGGGTGTAACAGAAGTGGGCCATAATAATGTAAATTGTAGTGATACAGTGGTTTTACTTGCACTTCTGCAACATCAATGAAGACCTTTAATATCATTGAGTCCTACAAGATGCTAGAAGTGCTCACACATGATAAAAGTTTTTTTAATAGGACAATTGTTTTAAACATCTGGCCATTAACCAGTCCTTTAGTCTGTACATCCTATGAGTCTGGTACTGGCTCTTAATCATCTGTATGAAGATGAATACAAAAATCTCTCATCTTGAGAAAGGATGAAATGAGGAAAGTTTTCTACCTACTTACCCTTCCCTAAATTAGCCTTTTTTTCTGCATTCATTGACTCTTGTTTTTTCTTTTAGAAATCAGGCTGAACAACCAGCTTGGTTATGAAGCTGATTTGTTAATACTGAGCATAAACGTTATTTCCCAGAGACTCAAAAGTTTAATTGCAAATGGCCAACATCAGAGAAGGGAATTACTTCAGCACGTCTTAACTGTTTTAAAAAAATAGTACTCAATTCCAGTGGACTGTAGTGTTCCTTCTTAACATTATAAGACAAGGAGATTAAGCCACTTCTTTCCAAAGACTAACAGGAGCCTTTCTTAGGACTGAGTTCTCCGCTTCGGTGTTACCTTCCTTACTAAACCATGAACTTGGGGAGGTTTTTAACCAGAATTTGTTATAGTCTCAGTTGCCATCCAAGCTAGATTTGTTTTTATTTGTATACTTTTATGGTAGGAAATAATTATCTAATGAAGTTCTGTTACTTGCTGCAGGGTCACCTTGGTGTGGCTCATGGACTTAGTAGTATGTGGCTTACAGGACCTTCACAACTGTGTACTTTTATTCTTCTGCATGCTAAAAGATGTTTGATAGGCCATCATTGTGGACTGTGGTTAACTTACTGCATATAGGCGTCTGAAAAGCTGTCTATCTGAATCATAGACAGCTTTGAGACACATAAGGTTTGTGTCCTGACTTAGATCTACCAAAATCTTCCTGTATTTAGAAACCTAGAAAATAAACGTTTCCTGCTTTTGAAATACTTATTTTCATATTCCTCCATTATTTTCCAGGTTTTACTATGGAAACAATGTTTCTATCTCTGTCTTAAGTCCCTGCCCTTCATTTTTGATTCTTGTCTTATGTGTTCAAAGTACCTGTATTACATAGTTACTCTTGTAAATAACAACAAGGGCAGTATAATAGAGTTAAACAGTATCATGTTATACCTTTTTTTTTTTTTTTTTGTCTGAAATATGCTACAAGTGGCATTGGAACCTGGGCAGGATATTTTAAATATGTTTTTTTATTTATAAAACATGAATATTAGATATTCAGGTCTTCCCATTTAATTTCAGAAACATGAGTTTACTATTATGGTCTCCGAGATGACAGCAGTGCACAGTTCTTGTATAAGCAAACTTAAAAGTAAAATTATACTTCCCAGTCTGGAAAAGTGGGTCTGAATCGTCTTTTCTTCCTATAAATCTGCCTTTCACTAAAAGAATCTTTTATTGTTTCTATGTGTCTAATTAACAAACGCCAGTGAAGTTGTCTGATTTAAAGAAATGTTGCTTGTTTTTGTAGTTTAAAGTCTACAGCCTGTAAATGTTCATTAATATTGTGGTTTTCTATGTTGCCTAGTGTTTTTAAATATCTAAACCCTTAGGAAGTGGCATTCAGTGTTAACACTATGCATATACAGGATTCTTGAGGAGATGGAGAAGAGCAGTGGGAAAGCAGACTGCCTCAGAACTTCATTTTCCTCATGTTCTGAGAAAAATCACCAAAACATACTCTAAAAATGGAGGGGGAGGGGGTTAAAATAAAAAAATAAATTCTAGAATTGTTACATAGATTAGCTGAAATCTCAAATGCTTACTTTAAGTCTTTGATAAGCCTCAGATTATTTGAGTATTTCTTGAAGGAAATCTCAGAGAAGGCCCTCAGAAATATTGGTGCCCAGTTTAGTTTACCTTGGCATGAAGGCTATTTGTAAGCAGGAGCAGGCTGAATGGACCATCTTATTACATTTTTTTAAAATGTTTTTGTTCCTTTGCATTCTACACCCCACACCACCCTAAGTTTGAGGTAGCCTCTTCCCATGTTCTTAGCTGTTCATAGTAATTTGTGGCAGACATTCATAGTTTCAGGTATTGAGAGAGTTTTTAACTCTGTGGTAATGTAAGTTAACTCATTTCCCTTGGTCAGGCAGAATCTCCCCAGGATCATCTACAGCTCTTACTAGTACTCTGGTTGTTTGGCAGAAGTCTCAAAACTGAGACTGGTCTCTGAGGTTGTCATGTGAAGTCTTCAGTCCTGCATGGCAGATCTAGAAGTGAAATGTATTAAGAGTTTAGTTCTGATTAATACTGACATTTAAAAAAAAAAAAGAAAAGAAATTTTTAAAAATTAAATAATTAAGTCTTATCACATGGATGTGCATTGTTTGTTTTGGGCAAACCACTAAGAAATGCATGCATGAATAAATGAGTACTTCTTACAAACAAATTTAAAATAAAATGTGTAACATTATAATATTAATTCAAGTAGCCTGAACAGTCCATAAATATTAAGGTATCCAATGAGAACTCACATGTTAAAGCTGTTAATATTCTTTTAAATAAAAAAAAAATTCTGAAGCATCAAAACTTTGAAATTCATCGTAGAGAAGGCTGGAGGCTAGAGAAGTACCTTTTATTTTTGTCACGAATTTCCATTCTGGTATAACTGAGTTGTAAGCTGTCAGAAATCCTGGCATTTCCTTTGTGTTTGCTTTCCTCTGGAAAATCATGGCAGCTTCCCAAAATAACAACTGAAGTAAGAACATTCTGAAAAGCTAAACACAAATATTAAAATTCTACCTAACCAGCTGCAGCCCACATGGCACTGAGAACAAAGCAACAACATCAATGGCAAGAGAAGAAAGGGCAGAGTAAGCTCCAAAACACGTTCTTGCTGTCATGCCAAGGATTTTCTGTGCTGACTTATGTGCTCTGCCTGCCTCTGTTCACAGTGACAGAACACAGCTTGCTTGTTAGATACCAAAAATGGGTTAGTTATTGATAGGAGCATTGCAAGCAGAAAAGAAAGTGTTAAAAAGAACATGTGAGTGCTTGTGGCTTTAATCATGCCTGGCAGTTCTTTACACGTTTTGGTAAATCTTTTCTTATCTGTGGTGTGCCAGTTGATGAGCTGCATTTATTTATTTGCAGATCTCTTCTTCCAAGGATTAGGTTTATAAATATCTCATGGAAAGTCCCTGCGAAGAATCCCCAGAATATTCCCCCTTCACTCCTGTTGTCTCTGTGACTTCCTGAAACTCAATTCTGCGTGTGTAAAAGTAAAGCTTCAGAGGAATTACCACCTCTGCTGCTGTAATCTTTCAGCCAGAATAACAACTACCAAGCCCATAGATACAGATCACATTTATAGAGTTAATGTAGCTCACTCCCATACATTTTGCAAGATACTCACCTGCAGAATTTCCAGTTGCATGACTTGAAAGAAGTGATGCCACTGTCATTTTAATACAGCACATGTATGACTTGCTAGCTCAACCTGCAGTACCTTTTTGAAAGGTAATGCAGAAGTCATGTGCATTTGCTTTTCAGAGAAAGCAGTCTTATCTACAGCTTAGAGAATTCTTCTTTCGTGTTGGTTTTAGTTTCATTGGTAAAAGTGCTGATCTAAATATTCAGATCTGCTTTTTTTAGAGGCGTGGTAAGCTGCACTGAAGTTAGCAAACAGAGTGTTGCTAAGAGCTGGAAAGCTCCCCCACCACACATCTTTCTTAACATATCTTAGACAGAACAAATGAGGAGTTGCCATGTGGGCTACACAATTAAATACATTTAAAGACAACTGAACTATTTATATAGTGTCTTATGTGGTTGCCTGTGTTCATAATTTTCTCAGAGTATTTTACATTTCTTTTCCATGTATTTTTTAGTTCGGGGTTGTAGTTTAATTTTTTGGACAGTGACTTTTTTCTTATGAATTATCATTTATGTTAAGTGTGTCTAACATCCTATTACAAAGAGAAGCATTTCAGGCTATTGAAAGCTGCTAATGTACATAACAAAGTTAATCTTTATTCCATTTAAATCTAGTTTTCACCTTAAAAGGCTTGTGTAGGTAATATGTGACATTATAAACTAAGGTTTGGTGATCAGAAGAGAAGATATATCCAGTTCTGAACTGTGTCCTCACAATTGATGGTGGAAACTTCTTTTGGAGCAGAAGAAGGGAAAGAAGATGGTAAGGTAGTGTAGCTGCCTGATACAATAAAGTGCCAGACTTCTCTGTAATTAATTAAACTGCTTTTAAAGACTGCAGTAATGGAAGAACATTTTGAAGTACACTGTACGGTTGTGATCTATTGCTCTCTGAATGCAGAACTAAGTTAAATAAATTAAATATTTTCTAGATGGTCCTCCTCTGGCAGGGCAGTTGGACTAGATGATCTCCAGAGGTCCCTTCCAACCTCTACCATTCTATGATTCTGTGAAATATGATCCTAGAGAGTCAATTTTGGTGATAATCTACTACAGGTAATGACATTAACTTCATGGAATATAGGTCCCTTCCAACCTCTACCATTCTATGATTCTGTGAAATATGATCCTAGAGAGTCAATTTTGGTGATAATCTACTACAGGTAATGACATTAACTTCATGGAATATAGGTCCCTTCCAACCTCTACCATTCTATGATTCTGTGAAATATGATCCTAGAGAGTCAATTTTGGTGATAATCTACTACAGGTAATGACATTAACTTCATGGAATATATATTCCACTACATTACTCCAGTCATGAGTCACACTCAGATATTTGATTACTATTTGTATTATTGTCTCTAGACCCTGTTTATAGAGGAGAGCTCCCACTGTGACACTACTCTGACATTTATCTCAAGACTTCTGAGGTGCTGCAGTTGCTAAGTAAGAACTCGGCAATTCAACCAGCCTGAAGGTGGCCTGAGATATTCGGGTGCAACTCACAATGATTTTGCAATCATTGTGGAGGGTGTGTAGTGCAAAGCATTCCAGGGCTGTATTTAATTTTGAAAATTAATGTGAAAGTAATAAGCGAGCATCTTAGAAGCGCCCTGGTGTTTGCCACAGTGCCATAAAGCGTGGGTCGAATATGTTTTATTAAGATGTAGCTAGTATAAATTGCAGCAAGCATAAAGTGGATCTAAATCCTTAACCATAAAAAACAGAATAGTATAATTTAAAACTCCCTCAGTAACTTGTGGTATCTATTATGTAGCTTACCACCATGAAGACCATCATCACTGATCACAAAATTTGTCTGTCTTTTATGGTGCCTCAAACTCACCCAGTCTGTTTACTGCCTGGCTCCTGTTGCTAACAGCAAGACCAAGGTATGCAGTATTACCTTCTTTCTGCACAGCTGCAAACATCATGACATGCCTGCTCTATGCGGAAGGCCGCATTCAGATAGTGCCAAGCCAGCGCTACAAGGAGATTCTCTCCAAAAGGAATTTCAGTGAAGTACCAGGGACAAGGTCGTTGAAAATAAAGGTTGGCATTTCTACCTGAAATGTGGTTCTTCAGTCTTGGGGTGAGGAAGGTTGGTGCTTTTCAAATGCACTGCAGAGCACAATGGATTTTTGTCGTGGCGTGCTCTAAGTGAGCTTTATGTGGATTACAAGAAGTTGATACTCTTGAAGTGTAGGGTAGGTCTTCAGCATTATACCCTCATAGGTTATTGATATAATGGTGTGTGTCACTTAGTAAAGCTTGACTGAAGGAAGTAGTTGCATTAGAGGATTCCTCTTTTTAGTGTTTATAGTGAAGGAGGTGTTAAATGACACACTCTGCAAGATATCCCTTAAAGAGTTATAATTAGTGCTTGTGAAAGGAGTGAGGCTACTGGGGCAATAAAAGTGTCAGCATTTCACAAAATAGACTTACAAAGCATTAGCAGTAAAGGCACTTAATCAAATCTGGGTCTTGTTTTTCAGTACATGCCCATTAAAAGAGTTGATTCTGATGTTCTGAAACTAAGCTGTGAAGTTTAAAATCCATTGATTTTTTCCTTACTAAAAATGGGAAAGTAAAACTGAAACATCTTTACTTCACAGTATTATTTATTTATAGACTCTGTCTGTTTTCTTTAAGCCTCACAGCAAAGTTTGTAATTGCTACCAAACATGTCAAATTTTGCTTGGATAATGATAGGAGTGGACGTCTCTGAATTATTGAATTGTAGACTTGGTCAGTTGGAAGGAGCCTCAGGAGGGCTTCAGTCCAATCTCCTGCTTAAAGCAGGGCTTGCAATAGAATCTGACCAGGTTGCTCAGAGCTTTATCCAGTTTGGTCTTGAAAACCTGCAAGGATGGTGACTGGACAGCCTTTCTGGGCAACCTGCTAAACTGCTGGGCTCTTCTTGTGGGGCTAAGGGTTTTTCCCTATATCCAGTTAGAACTGGTTGTTTCTTTTCAACATATTCTCTTGACCTGCCACTAGCAAAGAACCCAGCTTTATCTCTTTAAGGTCTTCCCTGTAAGGCACTGGGGGCTTTGGTAAGATTCCCTATTGCCACATTTGCTCCACACTGAGCCAACCCAGCTCCTTCATGTGCTCTTCACAGGGCAAGTGCTCCAGCCCTGAACGTCTTAGTGGCCTTCTCCTGAACATACTCAGGAGATGTTTAGCAAGATGTATTTGTACTTTTGGGATTGGCAACTTCTTTCTATATAAGCCTTTGAATAGTTTCTGAAGGTGAAGCAAATGCCCAGACTATCATCTCCTGGGAGCATTGACTGCTTCAGTAACATGGTAGATTAGCAGAACCGAGCATGAGCCTCCATTTACAGTCTCTTAGTATCCAGTGTAGTGTTATTTTGTCATGTACTTAAGCTCCTGTTTTGCAAGAATCCACATATTTTTGGAAGATATTTCAGCTATAGCTGTTTATTTTCACCGCTAAAGTATGTGTGTATCTCTTTCATGAATCTTGTCATTAATATGGAGGGCCACAAAGAGGAGGGCCAGGAAGATGATGAGAGGGTTGGACCAGCTCTCCTATGAGGACAGGCTACAAGAGTTGGGGCTCTTCAGCCTGGAGAAGAGAAGGCTTCAAGGAGACCTTATAGTAACCTTCCAGTATCTGAAGGAGGCCTACAGGAAGGCTGGGCAGGGACTATTTACAAGGTCTTGTAATGACAGGACGAGGGGCAATGGGTTTAAACTGGCAGAGGGGAGATTTAGACTGGATGTTAGGAGGAAATTTTTCCAGTGAGGGTGGTGAGGCACTGGAACAGGTTGCCCAGGGAGGTTGTGGCTGCTCCCTCCCTGAAGGTGTTCAAGACCAGATTGGACAAGTCCTTGAGTGACCTCTACTAGTGGGAGGTGTCCTTCCCTGTGGCAGGGGCTTGAGGTCCCTTCAAACCTTACTATTCTATGATTCTATAATATTTAATGTAGGAGTGAGTAATTTTTTTTTTTAACTTGGAGATTATTAAAAACTTGTAAAGAATGACAAAATGTACTGTACTCAGTAGTGTGTAAATTAAATAAAACACTTCAACTTTAAAATATTTATGTAGAAATGTGCTATATGCAGTGACATTTAAGGAATCCACACTTCCTGCATCAAAATCTATAGTTTATAATCAAACAAGTAGTCTGATTTGTAGAAATCAATATACAGAAATTACCTTATCACTTAGTAATGCCGACTAATAAAGTCCTTTAATAAATGACTTTTTTACTCATGAGTATCACCTGCGTTCAATTTTGGCACTGGTATTCCTCTAGCAATTAAGCCTAATTGTGTTGATTATAATTGTTGAGAGTTGCTAAGAGTGAATGGGCAAGTGAATGAGGGCATCAAACAAGAATGATCTTTGGTTCCAGGGAATGCAAAAATGGATGCCCAGCTGGTTGTCAGATCATTACCGTGCCCTTGCATATATGTCTTTAAATCTGGTGGGGACTTTTCAGCTAGCGTAAACTTTAAGTTTCAAAATGAAATCCCTATTCCAACTCTGGAAGCTACAAGACTGCTTTGATGCTTTGCAGAATTATCTGCAAAATTAATAAACTGAATGCTTTTAACACAATCCTGCTAGTGAAAACAAGGAGGATTTCCCTGTTCATTCCCAAATAACAGAGTATCTGGGGAGTAGTGTGCGTGCATCTCTCTCAAGCGAGCAACTTACTAGTCTGCTTGCTTACACATTTATTTCTCTCCTCTTCATAAAGATGGACATGGCCATTGTAGTCAGTGTTAGGTTTTAGGTTTTTATTTTTCTTTTCCCGTATGCTCTATGAACCTTTGTGACCAGAGATGCTGCAAATAAAGTAGCATCTTAGATATCTGCTATAGGAAAATGTTAAGAGTGATTTTTGAAGGCTGTACTGTTGATTCTGAATATTTTGTGTGTACATGTCAGTGTACACTAATTAATCCATTCAGGATTTCGCTATTATATTTAAATAGGTTCTCAAATGTAATGAACACATATTCTTAAAAGATCAAAAGATAGAAGGTTAAGAACAAATTAGGGAGCTCAGAGGAAGGGGGATGCAGGTAATGAAACAGAAGTATTTGAGAACAGACTTTAGTCTCTACCTAGCACACTTGATCTGTTTTGGCAGATTTCTACTCAAATATAAATGAGACAAGATGGATGAATAAATAGGATTGCCATGTTCATTTACTGTTGTATGTCTCAGAAACAAGGACAAGCAAAAGCAGAGTCTGAAAGTCATTGAGTTCTTAGACTCAAGATAAACTTGAGGATTTTGCATCAAAAGAAGCATGGCCAGCAAGGCAAGGGAGGTGGTTCTGCCCCTTTACTCTGCTCTTGTCAGACCCCACCTGGAGTACTGGGTGCAGTTCTGGAACCCTCAGCACAGGAAAGACATGGAAATGTTGGAGTGGGTCCAGAGGAGTGCCACGAGGATGGTCAGAGGGCTGGAGCAGCTCTCCTATGAGGACAGGCTGAGAGAGTTGGGGCTCTTCAGCCTGGAGAAGAGAAGGCTTTGAGGAGACCTTAGAGTAGCCTTCCAGTATATGAAGGGGGCCTACAGGAAGGCTGCAGAGGGACTATTTACAAGGTCTTGCAATGACAGGACAAGGGGCAATGGGCTTAAACTGGCAGAGGGGAGATTTAGACTAGATGTCAGGAGGAAGTTCTTTGCAGTGAGGGTGGTGAGGCACTGGAACAGGTTACCCAGGGAGGTTGTGGCTGCTCCCTCCCTGGATGTGTTCAAGGCCAGATTGGATGAGGCCTTGAGTGAACTGTACTAGTGAGAGGTGTCCCTGCCTGTGGCAGGTGTTTGGAACTAGATGATCCTTGAGGTCCCTTCCAACCTTACCATTCTATGATTTCAGTCTTTCATTCAAATTCAGATAATGAACTAGAATGTGTACAGTTAAAAATCACATATAAATTTATTTTCAAAAAGCCAGTCAAATGAATGAGGCAGTGCATGGACATATTATCAAAGATCTTGGAGAGAATTTGATTATTTCATACTGTTCATTTCCACTCTGACTGGTAGGTTTTTAAAAAAGTCTGATTTATTGCCAGTTGACACATTATGGTTGGCCAAACCCTTTCATTTTCACTAATTCAACAACCATCTTTTTATATTTCCTAATGACATTGTTTTTCTATTCTTTGAAGGCCAGCTCTCATTAATATTTCTAGTGGTTTAAGTATGTTTGGCAGGAGCGAGTCTTTCAGTTGTAAGCAGATAATTGAGATGACTGATGTCTTTGACTTGAGTCTGTGCAACAGCATTTACTGTTCTGACACAGGTAAAGGTTGCAGCTCCAGGATCAGATGAAGTGATTGTAACTTAACGATTACACCATTAAAGTTGAGATACAGATAGTTTAGTAAAAATGGTAAAGCATTTGATACCTATGAAAGAATTAATTTGATTTTAATTTGCACTTGAGACATCTTATTGAAACTTTTCAGGGCATAAGAATATAATGTTTAGAATTAACACAAATATCTGTTCTCCTACTGTTACTTCATATAATGCTTACATATTAGTTCTTCCCAAATTGCTAATGATATGTCAGTAGTATATCTCCTCCAAAATACAAGCAGTGGGACATTGCTTTTCCCAGTCAGAAATACTTTATCCTCACAGGTTGAAGAGCAGCAATAGCAGGTATTCAGCACTGTAATCTTAAGCAAAACTCTTACCAGCTCAGGAAGTTTCATCCCTGCAAGAGTGCTGAATCAGTATGGATCCTGAAGTCTTCAATTCTTCTGTCTCTTCAGTATCTGAAGGGGGCCTGCAGGAAGGCTGGGGAGGGACAGGACAAGAGGCAATGGGTTTAAACTGGCAGAGGGGAGATTTAGACTAGATGTTAGGAGGAAGTTCTTTCCAGTGAGGGTGGTGAGGCACTGGAACAGGTTGCTCAGGGAGGTTGTGGATGCTCCCTCTCTTGAGGTGTTCAAGGCCAGATTGGACAATGCCGTGAGTAACCTGTACTAGTGGGTGGTGTCCCTGCCTATGGCAGAGGGTTGGAACTAGATGATCGTTGAGGTCCGTTCCAACCTTACCATTCTATGATTCTATGATTCAGTGGCTGTTTATTAACTTCTTTAACCTCTTGAACCGTTAGCTTTAGAGAAGATGATGAAAGATGAAACAGCCCCCTTTTTTCATGTACACTGTAGTTATATTTTAATGGTTTAATATTTTCTGATATATTCATATTGCTGCTTCCAGTTCCTTTCTCTTCATATAACCAATACACACCCTCAACACAGCTTATTGTCAGACTTTGATACTTGTGATATATGTCACTGGCAATCACCTGACTTCTCAAGAAGATCCAGTGGTCTTGAAAATCGTTCCAGGTTAAGTGGTACCACATGAAAAGTACTAGAACGTTTTGATCTATCAAAAAGTGTTAGCTGCCAAGTGCAAGCTTCAGTGAAGAACTTTATGTAAATCTTTATACAATACAATAATTCATGTATTTTCTACTTTTTTCAGGTCATCGCCATTGTTATGGATATGTTTACAGATGTGGATATTTTCAGAGAAATCGTGGAGGCATCTGCTAGAGGGATTGCAGTGTATCTTCTGCTTGATGAGTCAAACTTCAGTCACTTTTTGAAAATGACAGAGAAGCAAGGTTGTCAGGTTCAGAGGCTCAGGGTAAGGCTTCCTGTATTCCTATGCATGAACATTCACTACTTGTTTCTCCTCAACCTATGGGAAAGGGACTATAATTCAAAAAGTGACTATCAGATACTACTTTTTCCCATTAACAGTGATGTGTAAGTAGGTAAGCATTCAGCAGAACCTTCTGTACAAATGTTTCTCTTGTTAGAAAGCCTTTTATCTCCTTCATGTGTCAAAATACTTTTTCATATATTATTTATCAAATAATTTCCAGTTGTTATGCATTTATGAATACTAGGCTTCTTTTTGCTTTTCTTTTAAGTAGCATGCAAATGCTCATAAAGCTTATGTGAATTAATAAATTGCTTATTTCATTTTAGAATTTTTCTTCAAAGGTACTGTGTATTAAAATACTTTTTAAAATGCAGGATTCTACTTTACTGGTGGCTGCTGAAAATCCATATTAACATCTCTTAGCAAATATTAATTTTATACATGAAATATGTAATTTTATCCTCTAAGAGAGATAACAGGAGTAACAATTTATTTTTTTCAAAAGATGTCCTTTACTAGCCTAGTATTTAACTGGGATTAGGATACAAGCTGCACTGACCTGAAGTAAATGCTTCTTAAATGCTTGTAATAGTGCTGAGAGCACTGAAGAAGTTCCAAGGATGTTTCCAGAGTTTCTTTGAAAAGTTCTGAGCGCTGCATTAACTGAAACTTCCTCATAGTTTCATCTGCATTTTTTGTTTCTGCAACTAACTGGACCATGTTCATACCAGGCAAAAATATTATGAAAGCTTTTCTTAGCATAAGAGCATTTTAAGTCCCCAGCATTTTAATAATTTGTGAAGATATAAAAGGCTTTTCATTAAGATTTCTGAACAACTAATTGGTATTTTATACCATTTTTTTTGCTCTGGAGTTCTTACTTAGATCCTTAAACTATTCCCATGCCATTATCCATTGTTGTTTCTTGTGTCTGAGTATGTGGGATTGCCCTCTGGTGGCCTGATACGCAGAACTATGGGAGCATTTGGAATGAAAACATCAAAAACTTGTATTCTGTGAACAGTGGTCACGATTGCCTTCATAAAGTCAGTGTTTGGCGATATTTCCATGCTCTGGAACTTGATATATCACCATTTGCTGGGGTTTTTTTGGGTTACCTGTGTGATAGAGTTTGCAAAAAATTGGTGTGTTTGTTTTTATAGCGTGAGTTTTATCCTCCAAAATTAAAGGAAAGTAGGAACATGCATTTCAAATGATACCTCAAAAAAATGCTATATTATACGTTTTCAAATTAATTACAACGTGTATGTACAACTGTTTTGAAAGCTTAACATCGCCTGTGTGGATTTGAAGTTGTCTTTTTGATGTAGTTTTATAGACCTACAGGCATTTATACTGCGGTTGAAAGAATTAATGTACATATGTTTGAGCGGATTTTGTATGAATTGTGTGGATTTGAGAGGTTTGGACTTGGCCTCTTCAGTGATATTTGGTTTATGTTTCTTTTTTGTAATGGTGGTAGAAGTAACATGTGTTTTTACTCTCCAATGTTGAAAAAGAATTTTATCAGAAACTAGAAAATACAAACCAAAGAGCTAAGCAGTAATCTGGTAATGCACTGGGTTTCCATCTTTCCTTGTAATAAAGCTCTTCAAATTAATGGTCTTCTCATTCAAGTGCTGCTCCCAATGACTGTTGCTCGGAGAACAGAAGCTTACTACCCACAGGAATTCTCCTGTGCCTTTCTTCAGGATGAAGAGAAACTGCAGGTGACCATGAAAGAACAGCCAGTACTTGGGAGAAGTTTCTACCTTTCCCTCTTTCCTGTCACTTCAAGGTTCACCAAAAAAACCCCAAAAAACAAAGAAAGAAAGAAAGAAAAAAACCCAAACAGAAAGCCCAAAAAAAAAAACATGTTCAACTTTTTGTGCTCCTGTCTTTTGGTCAGGTAAGGTTGGAAGGGACCTCGAGGATCATCTAGTTCCAACCCCTTGCCATAGGCAGGGACACCTCACACTAGTACAGGTTACTCAAGGCCTCATCCAACCTGGCTTTGAACACCTCCAGGGAGGGAGCAGTCACAACCTCCCTGGGCAACTTGTTCCAGTGCCTCACCAAGAAGAGGACAGATCTGTTTCCCTCAAGAGGTAGCACCAACAGCATTGCTCTTGTTACTCTCTGTGGTGATTTGGTTCAGTCTTGCAGGAGTATGGCAGATGATCCTTATGGTAGGGAGCTTCTGTACAGCTTTTCTAACTCAACACCTCCTCTGGCTCTTTTTCTCTACCTCTGAATGAGTAAAAACTGAGATGCAATGATGAGTAAAGCTGTGTGCTTTAATTTAGATTTACAATCTAGTAGTCTTCTGTATAGAAAAAAAGAGAATTTTATTCCTAAATCTACATTAAATATCTGTGCACACAATTTTTCCTCATCTAGTCTGACTGCGTATCAGGACATATTTCCCTCTATTGAAAGCTGTAGCTGAAAGAATGAAAAGACTATATATTCTGTGATTGTTTTCTGAGTTCCATGTAGGAGAATATGAATGCAGGGATTTGTTAGGAGCTCTTTGACTCCTTTTACTGATGACAATAATGTGATGTTCAATTATATTTCAAAAATTTAAATCATGCTTTTGTAGATCTTTCTGGGAAGACAGCAGTGCAGTCATACCTAAAAAGAAGTTAGAGCTTGTTTCCTGCTCATCGTTTGGGTGTCATTTAACTGGATAGCCTTGTAAAGCTGGCACCTTAAACTGGTCACTGGAGTGTCCCTGAGTGTCCTACAATCTGCTCTTAGAGGAGAACGATTTTCCTGTGTCTGGCTTCAAAAACATCCTCAAACATCTTGTCCTTGATTATTATTCCCTTTATCCATTAGCAGTCACTGACAAAACCATTTTGCAGGATCCAAACAGACTTCCCATTGAAATCACTATGGATGATATTAAACACATTTCTGCACCCCAGTAGTCTAGCTTGGTTGCTTCAAGATATGTGAGTTAGTTGATTTCTAATTTATCCAGGATTTTCCTTTCAGGATTCATAATAGTTTATTGCATTAACCACAAAGATTATGTGATCAGTGACATACCACCATTAGCAGAGGAGTCATTTACTCTGATGATGAAACCAAGTATGAGGATGAAGCCCAGCATTTCATACCAAATGAGGCTTGCAGTTCAGTATGTATATATTTACTGCTTGTAATCCAAAGTGGAATGCATTGTTACTAGATATCCTCAAATGTCGTCTGTGTTTTGGGTGATGATTCAAAGTATGCATCTCTGGCACCTAATTAGAAGGTTCAAAGTAGGTGAAGGATGCCAGGTGAACTGTGGAGGAAAAGGAAGTGTTGTGTGAGAAAGTTAAGCATGATCTCTGGGACATGCTTTTGTAATGCTGCGTTCACATATTTTGGTGGATGACCTACTGAGACAGGGAAAGAGGACAGGATTAAGGAAACAGGATAGAAAGCTGCAGGAGGAGCAATAGGAAAACAGGAAGCAGTGACTACTTGATTGTTTTTTCTCAAAATAGATATGCCTACTTGAAATTGTATTTCAGCTTATGAGTACCTAACACAAAGAGAGTTTTTTTATGTAGTATGGTAATTTGTAAGCCATCAGCCTTGCTTGTTCCTCCATCATTCCAGACTTCCAAGTGGTATCTAGTCCAACACCAGCAGGGCCTTATTTTGGTACAACTTGATATATTTAACTGACATATCTCTAGGCCAGCATGACTTGTGAACAGTTATTTGAAAATGTATAAGATACCTCTTAAGTTACATTTTTCTATTACTCTTATTTAAAGATTGAGTATCTGCTGGAGAAAGAATTAAGAAGGATTGACTTGTTCAAAGTTCAGCAAGAGCCACTCTGAAAAAGTGGGAAAATTTACTTTCATTAGTAAGAAAACTTCTATTCAGAGCACAGAAAATCTGAAAGACACAATGCAGATTGTCAAAAGTGGTTAGCAGGTGGAGATGCAAAGTTATGCTAAACTCCCATTTAATAATGCAAATTGATTTGTTATTACTATTCTTTTTTAACTGTTTCTGAAAATAGACCTAAACATCCATCTGTTTCCTAACTTTTCAGAATTTTACCCTTTAAAATTTTAACTTTAAAACTTTCTGGATAATACTTTTCATTTATCTGTTTTGTTTCTAGTACATTTGCAAGCTATTTAGGTTGCAGACAAAAGTGTTTTTTAAATGATATCTGTACTTTTTAACTGAGTTGTATTTTTGTTCAAACACAGCTTGACAAAAATGCTAAGTAGAAACCTAATAAATAAGTAAAATGTAAAGAACTTGGATAGCTTGAATTAAATCATATTTTACCAACTCAGTAGCTTTTAAATGTAACTTTTGCTTCTTGGATTTAATTTTTCTTTTAATAAAAGTTGTATGATACCAATGATTAAATATATGTTGATTGAGAAAGGATGCATTGTTTGGAAACGTGCTTTCATTTCATGGAGATTTTCTCCTAATTTTTTGAATTTTCTGTTTGGAAACATTAAAATTCCTTGGATTATAGTAGACCAGATCATTAAAACTTCTACAGCCTCTATCTGTTAGAACTTCTTATGTTTAAGTGCTCCCATGAACAATAAGCGTTTGTGTAAATGTATTGCAAACTCAGTCATACTTTATAGGCAGGAATCTTAAGTACTCTGTAAACTTAAACATCTCTACAGCTTCCTGAGGAGGGTAAGTGGAAAAGGAGGTGCTGTTCTTCTCACTGGTATCCAGTGATAGGATACATGGGAGTGGTTCAAATCTGTGTCAAGGGAGGGTTAAACTGGACATTAGAAAGCATTTCTTTACTGAGAAGGTGGTCAGACTCTGGATCTGGCTTCCTCCAGAACTGGTTGATGCTCCAAACCTGTCAATGTGTAGGATATGTTCATACAATACCCTTACTAATATGCTTTAACTTTTAGTCTGTGTTAAAGTGGTCAGGCGGTTGGACCAGATGATCACTGTTGATGTCTTACAACCAAAATTATTCTATTCTGCTCTGTTCTGTTCCATTCTGTTATATCATAGAATCACAGAATCAACCAGGTTGGAAGAGACCTCCAAGATCATCCAGTCCAACCTATCACCCAGCCCTAGCCAATCAAGTAGACCATGGCACTAAGTACCTCCTCCAGTCTTTTCTTGCACACCTCCAGGGATGGTGACTCCACCACCTCCCTGAGCAGCCCATTCCAATGTAATAACCATACGGATTCTATTTTTGTACTGCTAATGCTAAAACACTGATTTCATTCCCACTGAAATACTTGTAAATGACCACAAATTCATGTTGGTAAAACAAGTATCAGCATGCTAGAAACTACTGTAATAGTAGTTTCTAATAATAGCTGTATTTCAAGCTGTTTTTCATCTCATGAAGCATTCTGTACCTCACAACCACTTGAGGTAGATGCTGTAGGTTGGTTTGCATTGAGTGTGAATATTTATTTTTCTATTAAAAATTATATTCTGTAACGATTTCTGATAAATGCTTCTGTTTTGTTGTTGTTTTTTTTTTTCTACAGCTTTATAAGAACTTTTTTAATATTACCATTTACTAATAGTATAGTCCAGAAGTTGTAGTAGCACTTCTTTCGAATTTTATTATTTCCAGGAGCTTAAAAGAGCAAATTATATTGGGGGGGTGGGGGAATGGGGAGAGAAGAAAATATACTGGCTTTTTCTCCCAGGCACTTTCATCCACTGCCTGGGAGAAAAACTTACTGCGTTTTTGAGATTCCCCCATAGAAAGTTTCCCAAGTGCAATTTACTGTGTTCACATAAGTAACGCACAAAGCTTCTTAAAATAGAATTCAGACTTAATTGCTGCACAGAGTTCATGCTACCTATGCATCTTGTAATAGCATCTGTGAATTTAGAAATGTGACTAACCCTATGGTGCAGAACTGACTGAGAGATTGTACTGATGATACAACTCCAATGGATTCTGGTGCCAGATGGTGTCGTTTAGTGAATCACTTCAGAGTGTTTGGGATCTACCAGCCTTGTTCAAGTGAAAGAAAAGTGATCCAAGCTCTTTAGACATTCTCTTTGATTAGCTGAGATGCTTGGAAATCAGATGATGAAGAGACTTATTTGTTTAATGGTACTAAACCTCTTTCTCTTGTTGAAGACTTCCTGTGCCAGAACCTCATTTCTGGGAGTAGTGGCTATGGAGAAGAACAATTTTAGATTCTGTGGTCTAAGGGATCTCATGTCTTGAAGATAAAGCAACTTGAAGATAAAGCAATAACTGGCCACTTTGGCTCCCTAGAGTACAAATTTGGTCATGGTTGGCTTCCCTGCAGAGTTCATTAATGTGCAATAATATAACTCTTCTCCTACTGTACATCTGACTTCTAAACTCCTGGATGCTAAATATGAAGCGTAGTACACCAACTAAAGTATTTCAACTGTCTTTTTCAGAACATGAGGGTGCGGACAGTAAAAGGACAAGATTACTATTCTAAAACAGGAGCAAAATTCCATGGAAAAATGGAACAAAAATTTATTCTTGTTGACTGTAAGAAAGTCATATACGGTTCTTACAGGTGAGTTACTGAGATGTCTGTAGAAAATGTGTCATTTTAGGGCCTTTCCAACTTCAGATTTGCTTTTTTTTTTCTATTTCTGAAAAGTATTCCAGGGAACTCAATGGGCAAACTTGGTTATCTTTCCTGTAATTTAACAAGTTATCATAGATACTTACTGCTAACTAGCCTAACTCACATATTTTGAGATTCTCTATTAGATTCTTACAAATAAGAGATAAAAGCTTTTTAAATACAGGATTTGCTACAACTGGAGATGTGCTAAAGAGAAAAATTTTATTACATGGTCTGACTTACTGTTTTTTAGCATTCACTCCAGAAAGCCTGCCAAAATAATTTCATAAACTCTCTTGGATAGTTCCTCCTCATAATAATTTTCTAAAGCTGACATTTATGGACTTACTCAGTGGTACTCTAGTGTATCATGCTGAAATTCAGAACTGCCCAAGGTGACTCAGTCGCTCTGCATGTTTGGCTAACTTTCTTTATTCTACTTTCCATTTTATTTCCAGTGTATGTGTGCAAAGCTTACACTGGAAGAGTTTAGGGCTTTCCCAAGCCGAAAAACACCTAAGTTAAAGCAGGGACAGTTTTATCTCACACATTGTGAAATGTTTTCTTGCTACGCTTCTCTCCATTGGCCTACCGAATTAGTTTCTTCCAGCATTGTGTCTGAGTGTCGGATGCACAGCCTCTGACTTTCACAGATTTCCACCACTATAAGCTTTCAAAAAAATCTGTTTTTTATTTTCTTTGAGTCTCAGCCCCAAATTCAGACTGATACATACAAATGAAAGCAATGAAAACAACAAGTTCATAAATGGATGAGTATAAGAGAGTCCAGAGAGAATCTACCTGCTTTGACATCTGTGAGAATGCAATGATTTTTCTCACTTAATTTTGAAAAATAACACTGATCTAAGATCTAACACTACAGGGGGGAGTGAAATACTCCATTTCTGTAGAAAATAAATTTATTTTGTGAAAGAATCAAGTGCTTTATAACAGGAAAGGGGAGTCTTTCTGAATTCTTGGTCTCTGACCTGAATTTAAAGTTCAGGTTTTTTTCAAATATTACAAAATATGTTATTCGTAATGGTGAAAATTAATAGAAAAAAACTAGGCAGCATGATTTGATTTTTGAAGTCACTTCCAACCTAAACTATTACATGATTCTATGATTCATTGCAACATGCTATAATTTCCTGAACATCACAAAACTAACAAAAAAAAGTAAAATTAAGGCAAGAAGCTATTTACATGAACACAAGAAACCTATTTTCTGACATTCAGAAGACAAATGCAAGTAAAACAAGTTAATTAGGTTAGGTTGTTTTTTTTTTCCTTTTTTAAAAATGAAAATAAGATTGAAAAACAGATTTTTTCTTTGTGGTAATTTACAAATTGCATGCTTTCAAGACCGTGATACTAGCCTTGTTGAAACATCTTTAATGTACATGTTAATGTACTTGATCTCATTTTGCAGTTCTAAATTATAGCTACTTAGATTTGAGCATGTGTTCAGCCTTTTTAAGTACAATAGAGGGAGATTTCCTTCATCAGAATATCTTCATTGCAATTAAAAGACATATTCATACCCAATCTCATGTGTGTAGAAGAAAATGTAAACCTTTTAGCAATTCTGAGATGCATCTTTTTGAAAAATATTTTAGAGTGAATTACATTCAGAACTGATGAAGGAGCTCTACACACTATTTCAAATTGAATTTTTTCACAACATATCCACACATTAAGATTCTCTGACTCAGAATTAATACAATGGATCTAGTCAGTTCTAGTTTAGTCTTTGTGCAGGTAATTTTGCACCATTAAGTATTTGTCCTCCACTGTTCTACATTTGCATACCTTTCTTTTTTGCACTCTCCATTTTTTATAAGGGAAATTAAATAATTACAGACTCATTCCTACTCCTGCTGAAGCAGTGGAAAGTATCCAGATGAATTTTAACTGGTACTGGGTTAGGCATTCCAAATTCAAACTACATGAATCATGCCCACGGTGTATTTAGTTAGTTAGTTAGAAAATATTAGTATAACACCTAGATTTGTGTGAAAGCTTTCTTATCAGGAGTAACCAATGTAGTATGTCAGATCAGAAGAGCTGTTTCTAATGGTCATTTTTTCTGCTTTCAGCTTTATGTGGTCATTTGAAAAAACCAACCTCAGTATGGTTCAAGTTATCACAGGACAGCTGGTTGAATCCTTTGATGAGGAGTTCAGGACATTGTATGCCCGTTCTTCTGTTCCTAGTTCCTTTGCCCCAGAATTAGTGCGGGTAAACAGTCACAGGACACTCTGGAATAATGATACATACCAACATTCAGTGTCTTCCCTGGCTTCAGTTTCTAGCCAAAGAAATCTTTTTGGTAGGCAAGACAAGGTTCCGAAGATAGATCCTGGTTGCTGGAAACCTCATGGAAGATATGCAGTAAATGAAATCGATAAATACGGTTTGAGAAATCAAGCCTATAATAAACAACCATTTCATCCAGGTTTTAATATGCAAAATCCAGTCCAGCAGTATCAACCCAGTGAAAAAAATGAGCACTGGAAGAGACATAGTTATGCTGGGGAGAAGCCAGAAAGGACACCTTACCTGTTGCTCCACAGAACTATTAATAGAGCAAACAATCCATCAAATACTTGGAATATGCCATCTGACAGCCTTAGTATTGTTTCTTCATTACGAGGAGGATACACAAATAACTACAGTACACCCCAGCAAAGTTTCGCCGATCAGTTCTCGCGACCGAAGGTAAATCTTGCAGAGAGAAATTCTATTGTCCGGAGATCTTTTAACGGGACAGATAATCACATCCGCCACCTGCAGCAAAGGATGCCAACCCTCGAGCACACAACAAAGTCATTCCTGCGTAACTGGAGGATTAAATCATATTTGAATGATCATTCAGATTATCCAGTAGAATGTAATGGGTCAGCCATGGGCGACAGATATGATAGCTATGACACAGCTGAAAACATTAAAGCTCATGCGCTGTATTCTCATTCTCGCTTACGATCATCATTGGTGTTTCAACCAACTTTACCTGAACAGCAGGAAGTAAGCAGCTGTGCTAGTTCTTCAAATTCAACTATAATTGGGTCAGAGGGAAGTGCAACACCCAAAGGAACATCTAATAAAGCTCCAAGTGTGGAAAAAGGAGCAGATAATATTTTAGAGGAGCGTAGCACAAATGTCGCACTTAAATCAGATGCACCAAAAACCCACGGAATTCAAACTGCAGACAATACGAAACCTAATGCCAGTTCAAATGCAGTGGGCGATGCATCTTTGTACTTGTACACAACTCTGTGTACAAACAAACATGCAGAAAATTTGAAGAACCTTCAAACCGAAAATATGCTAAAAAGGAGAAGTTTTCCCATGTTTAATTCAAAATCCGTATTAGACCCTGGTGCTAACAAACATGCATCCAGTTATGTTTACAGCACATTGACTAGGCATCGACTTAAGGAGCCAGTTAGCCCAAAACTTCCAGAAGACACATTGAAGAGCTCTAAAAGTTTACACACTGTGACCAACCACTTGCCACAGGAGGGAAAGAACCTCAAAGGAGAACTGAGGAGCCCGACTGCTAGCAAGGCAATATCTATGGCTGCTCTCATTGAAACTAACAAAGAAGAATCTTGTAAGGATTGTACTTCAAAGAAAGAAAGTAAGAATTCCCCAAGTTTTCTAAAGAAAGGATCCCAGAAATTGCGGTCACTTCTTAATCTCACACCAGACAAAAAGGAAACCTTGTCAAAAAACAAAGGTCCTGCCTTTTACAGAATGTGTAGTAGTTCTGACACATTGGTTTCTGAAGAGGAGAATCAGAAACCAAAGATTTCTGAGAATAAGACAGATTCTTCTCCAAGGAGAAAGAGAAACACACCAACAAATTCTCAAGGCAGCTTGAACAAAAGTAAAGAGGATGTAACTGGCAGCCCGACAAAGTCTCCAAAGTCTCCGAAGTCACCAAAACCTCAAAAACCCCCATCTGATGAAAGCAGTCAAAAGTGTCCTCTCTTGTGCCCCATTGAAAGTAAGTTCATAGAAACTGCAGGAGATGCATCTACCCCAAGATTTAACACCGAACAGATTCAGTATCAAGATGTAAAGGAAATCACCTCAAATACTACTCCTGAAAGCCCCCCTGTTTCTGCTCTTCAAAGGGCAAGTTCAGTGATACCACAGCTGGCAAGCTCAAAACGCCAAGAGGAGCTAAGACCTCGTTTGAGTGAAAGGCGTGTTTATAGCCGCTTTGAACCGTTCTGCAAGATGGAAAATACTAGCCAACCTGCAGGAAGTACACCCAACAGCAGTTCACATCTCTCAGATATCAAAACCAAGACCTTAGGAAATAATAATTACAGCCGGAGTAATCACATGGTCAGCTACAATTCAACTGCTTACCATCCATTGCAACCTAATGAAAATAAGCTGAGAGGATTTATGCAGAAGTTTGGGAACTTCCTACACAAAACCAAGTAAAACTGTTTGATTATGTTGAAGTATAGCAGAAGCAGTGAAGCTGTACTCAACCTTAACTGGACAAGACTGACTGGCCACTTTTGTAGAGCTTTTTTTGGTTTCTTCTTAAGTCTAGGACATTAAAGTGAATGTACATGTTTTTACATAATTATCCTAGAATTGTTAAATGTAAGTCTTTACAGAAATTCTGTGTCCAGAAGATATCTCAAGGGAGTTGTTTATAGTGTTTATATTGCAACACTAATGTTACACATTTTCTTTGTGAAGAAAGTGTGTACTAGAATATTGTAAGATTAAATGTGGGGGGAAAAAAAGATGGAATGTGATTTTAAATTTAAAAGAGTACTGTTTCCAAAGATCTGCCCTTTAAGAATAGAATAGCACCAGGAATAGTGGCTTGCTTTGTTTTTATACATTTTCAAATGATAAACACAAATGTTAATGCACTGCATGTGTCTTATCTTGAACTTTTTTAATCCTCTTTAAGGCTTCATCTTGTTAATAATTTACCCCATTGCATCTATTGAACTGTTTGGGCAGCAGATGGATCTGTCTTACTTTATTGAATTTTCCATGTAATATGATATTTTTCTGAAGTATTTGGCGCACAGATCTTAAAGTGACCTTAATCTGAGATTTCACAGACTTGTTTACATGGTTAAACTAGTGTGAATGTCAAACACCCCCTCTTCCCCAGTATTTATAATAAGGTGCCTTGAACATAACTTATAACTAGTTTAAATTTCAAAGGGTTAATTACATTTGTATAACATTTCCAGTATTGTGTAATGTGTTCTAAAGATTGCTTTTTGTTACATTTTTCTATTTGGTCTTTAAAAAAAGATGTGTCTTTAGATTTCCAGTTCTCAGGTGAGTTTTTGAATTTCACGTGCAACAGTCTACTTTAAATGTTACCTGATATATTTTCTTTGGCTTTCATAACCTATTTTTTAAAATAAGATTGCAAGTACTTAGAGTAGGCATATGAGGGAGATTGCAAGCTCAGCCCTGCAATGCTGCCTTATGTCAGGGTGAATATTACAAGGCCAAGAGCAATTAGGCATCTAAAAATGAGATTCATAAATGTCACCACATGAAACAGTAAGGTATCTCTCCTAAGCCCAAAAGTGTCAGTTATAGTGGCAAGTGTTTAAATTTAATGAAAGTATTTGGCCATCTGACTGCAGTCTAAGGTACACATTTTTGTTCACCCTTCTCAGTCATAATAAATTTCCTGATCATAACTGACTACACCAGATTAATGCTTACAAAAAGCACAAGTAGTACGATTTGTTGGGCAGCAGTTCTCATCTGCAGTGTGACACCAGAATATCCAGTTGTCTCATGCCCTCCTGGATGTGGAGTTTGTCTCTTAGAAAAATGACATAACTATTTATCTGCAAAGTGATCTGCTACAGTTTTATTCCAAAGTCAGAAATTTCCATTGCTGAAAGCTTATAATTCTTGTACAGCATCTTCATATTTCAAGTATATGGTTAAGGGGACCAGTCTTAGATCTGAAAGATCCTACAGTGTTTTGTGGAGGAGTCCTGCTATGAAGATCTTGGCTTTCAAAAGATTGATTTCATTTGTCTCTCTCACCTGCGGCCCTGGAAAGAGATTTTATATGGAAATGTACTTCTCACCAAGAATTTGCTCTGGCTCCTGTGAACTCACATAGTTACAGTCAATAATTTAAGTGAGGCAATATCAACTTGCTTTCAAGATGTTTCTCAGGCAATCTGATCAGTCCAAGTAGTAGTAACTGCTTCGCTGTGAGATGGGCATTTATCATAATGACAAAGCCTTGTGTCTCAATTCTCAGTTGCAGGTGCAGTTCTCCCCTTTACTCGTGACGATGGAAGAGATGTTATGAATTTCATGATGAACACTGGTGACTTTGTTCCTGTCTCATTGAAATGCCATAGTGCCATGTCTATACCAAAATATTATGTCATAGAATCATAGAATGGTAAGGTTGGAAGGGACCTCAAGGATCATCTAGTTCCAACCCCCTGCCATAGGCAGGGACACCTCCCACTAGTACAAGGTCAAGGCCTCATCCAATCTGGCCTTGAACACATCCAGGGAGGGAGCATCCACAACCTCCCTGGGCAACCTGTTCCAGTGTCTCACCACCCTTACTGTAAAGAACTTCCTCCTAACATCTAGTCTAAATCTCCCCTCTGCCAGTTTAAGCCCATTGCCCCTTGTCCTGTCATTGCAGGACCTTGTAAATAATCCTTCCCCAGCCTTCCTGTAGGCCCCCTTCAGATACTGGAAGGCTACTATCAGGTCCCCTCGAAGCCTTCTCTTCTCCAGGCTGAAGAGCCCCAACTCCCTCAGCCTGTCCTCATAGGAGAGCTGCTCCAGCCCTCTGATCATCTTTGTGGCCCTCCTCTGGACCCGCTCCAACACTTCCATGTCCTTCCTGTGCTGAGGGTTCCAGAACTGCACACAGTACTCCAGGTGGGGTCTGACGAGAGCAGAGTAAAGGGGCAGAATCACCTCCCTTGCCCTGCTGGCCACGCTTCTCTTGATGCAGCCTAGGACTCGGTTGGCTGTCTGGGCTGCATGTGCACACTGCAGGCTCATGTTGAGCTTTTCATCAACCCAGACTCCAAGGTCCTTTTCCTCAGGGCTGCTCTCCAGCCATTCACCACCCAGCCTGTATTTGTGCTTGGGATTGTGCCTACCCAGGTGCAGGACCTTACACTTGGCCTTATTGAATTTCATCAGGTTGGCCTGGGCCCAACTCTCCAGCCTGTCCAGGTCCCTCTGGATGGCATCCCTGCCCTCTAGCAAGTCGACTGTGCCACACAGCTTGGTGTCATCTGCAAACTTGCTGAGGGTGCACTCCATTCCTCTGTCCATGTCACTGACAAAGATGTTAAACAGCACTGGTCCCAGCACTGACCCCTGAGGGACACCACTTGTCACTGGTCTCCAGGTGGACATTGTGCCGTTGATCGCCACTCTCTGGGTTCGACCATCCAGCCAATTCCTTATCCAGCGAGTGGTCCATCCATCAAGTCCATGCTTTTCCAGTTTGGTGACCAGGATGTCATGTGGGACAGAGTCAAATGCTTTACTCAGGTCCAGGTAGATGACATCAGCTGCCTTTCCCTTGTCCACTGTCGCTGTGACTTCATCATAGAAAGCCACTAAATTTGTCAGGCAAGATCTGCCCTTGGTGAAGCCATGCTGGTTCCCACCAATCACCTCTGCTTTGTTTTCCATTTGCCTTAGCAGGACTTTCAGCAGGATCTGCTCCATGATCTTGCCAGGCACAGAGGTGAGGCTGACTGGTCTGTAGTTTCCAGGGTCATTCTTTTTACCCTTCTTGAAGATGGGTGTTATGTTTGCCCTTCTCCAGTCAGCAGGAACTTCACCAGTCTGCCATGACTTTTCAAATATGATGCACAGTGGTTTGGCAACTTCATCTGCCAGTTCCCTCAGGACCCGTGGGTGGATCTCATCAGGCCCCATGGACTTGTGCACATTCAGGTTTCTTAGGAGCTCATAAACATCATCTTCTACTATAGTAGGCAGATTTGCCTGCTCCCAGTCCTCACTTTTACCCTCTGCAACTTGGACATTGTGGTTGGAGCCCTTGCTGTTAAAGACTGAGGCAAAGAAGTCATTGAGCACCTCAGCCTTGTCCATGTCCTTTGTCAGCAGCTCTCCATTTTCCTTCTGTAAGGGTCCCACATTGTCCCTAGTTCTCCTCTTCTCACTAATATACCTGTAGAAGTTCTTCTTGTTCCCTTTAATGTCCCTGGCCAATTTCAATTCGAGCTGTGCCTTAGCTTTCCTTACCACAGCTCTGGCTGCACGAACAGTATCTTTGTATTCATCCCATGTCCCCCGTCCTCGCTTCCATTCTCTATAAGCCTTCTTCTTGCTTTTGAGTGTATCCAGGAGCTCTCTATCCATCCATGCAGGCCTCCTGGCATTCTTACCTGCCTTCCTCTTTTCAGGGATGCATTTTTTCTGAGCCTGAAGAAGGTGATCCTTGAACAATGTCCCAACAGTACCTTTTCAGACCCAAGGCAAGGAGTGTCTTCTTGGCGCCCCACGCATATTGTCAGTATAGGCACAAAGTTATGTGCTGCACAGCTATGCAGCCAACAGCAATGCAGTATTGTACTTTTTATAACTCTTAATGCTTACTAGGCCAGACAGTTACCCAGGATAGTACCTGAATTAACAGCACAGCAAAGGAACTTAAACAAAACACAAGCATTGCTAAAAATACTGGGGTTTGCTTTTAGGAGGATCTTAGTTTTGCCTTATACTCTGAGGAGCTTTGACAGACATTTGTGGGCAGTGCTGTATTTGGGAAGGAAGTGAGAGAGGAGAACAGGAGTCTTGGGACAAGTTTTGAAGTGACAGTGCTTTCCACTTTGTAGTAAACTTCAGGAAATGTATTTTGATACAGTTAGGAAATATTTTACTGTATTTTTCTAAGTAGCTTGCTAAGTAGAATGTCCAGAAAAGGCAGATACTTTAATTTACCAGGTCATCTATGTTTATAAATATATACTGCTATTTTGTACCTGCACAGAAGATTAAGAGCCTTCAGTGAAGAGCCTGCTCATAGACATAATAATGCAAAAAAAAAAAAAAAATCACAGTAGAACTAGCTTTTTTTAGTTTCAGATCTCTCCTCAAAGATCCCACATAGGAATGTTGCTGTATTAAGGTTTGATCTGAAATGAATGCAAAAGACCATCACAGGCCTCAGTGGAAGTAGAATGAGACATTTAATGTACTGACACTGCTGTTTTAGAAACATTACAACACGCAGTGCTGCTTGGGGAGCAGAGATAAGTGTCAACTTTTCTCTGACACCATGGGAAAAGCAGCCAGATGCCCTTTCTGCAACAGCAGCTTTGATGTTGGGGGAGCACACTAGCTCTATAGGAGGTGAGAAGACCTGTTCCTTTGTTTCCTTCAGAGCTATGTGCTAAAGGTGGGAAAAAACAATGTTCACGAGTCCTGTATGATTTGCCTCATGTCACTGTGGGAGCCCAGCTGTTCACAAAATAGGAAGTAAAATTATGGGGGGGGGAAGAGATACCTGTATTAGCAAAGGGAAGTGATACACACATTTCTGGAAGGAAAACTAGAATATTTTTGTTTGTTTGTTTCCTTTTCCCGAAGCTTATCCTGGTGCTTCTTCTTTTCCAAGGAGATGCATTTTGTTCAGTGTACCCTAACCATGCTCTGCACATTTGCACACAGCAGGTTTGTTACACCCACACACACCCACTGCACTCCCAGTTTGGTAAGGCTGTGATGTAATAGCTGTTGTAATGCATGAGGTCATTTCTGCAGATGGCTTGGGAGTTAAGAAATCCATAAAAAATTATACATCATTCCCTCACTAAATAACTCCATTAGCACCATAGTAGATCTAGGAGGATGGCCATGCAAAGGTGATCAGTCATGCAATGCTGAATGTGGCCCTCAGGGGCACTGTTGGCAGCAGAGGACTCTTCATACAGTACCCATTCAATTCAGTCATGAATAAACCACCCCTCCATAGGGTCATAACAGTCCCTGGATCAATTGCCTCATATTTGCGGTCTTGCGGTGAGCAATTTTTACCGCCTCAGATTGCAAAATACTCATTGCTCTATTATAATGTGCTTGTGCTAGAGTCTTGCACTGTAGTCTCGATTCCTCCTAACAAACATGAACTACATGTAAAACAGGGTTAAAAATTAAGAAAAATTAAATGTCCAACTGTGTAATACATGAGAGTAGTAGTATTTTTTACAAACCTTGAGAGAAAAGAAAGCTTATCAGACAATAGATGCTTGTGCATTAATAACTGAAAAAATACTACTCGGAGAAAAAAATGCTCAAGCATTTTTAAACTTTCTGAAAAGTATTAGAAAAGGTTGCAATGTTTAAAAGAATTAATAATAAAAAATCTTTTGCAAGTTAATATAAAAAAAAAATTTAAAGGCCCTACTAAGCTGTATGATAGAGTTTTGTTTTTTTTTTTCATTTGTACCATTATGTGGGTAGCTTTGCAACTGTAATGAAGAGGCATCAGTAAGATTACTGTGGTACTTACTGTAGTTTAGTCCCTGTATCAAGATTGTAGTGCATGGCACAGTATTTAGGGGGGTTGTATATTTAGGTTTGTTTTCATTTATGTCAGGAGTGCTAGAGCAACATAATACTGGTTCATAAAGTTCACAGGTAATTGAAACATGAAACTGCAGTTTTGTCTTTGCTTGCATGAGCACATATTCCATTAGCACCCCAGTGACAAGAGAGGAGACTACAGTGCTCAAAAGACCATCCTACCACTTCGGTCTTACAGATGTCTTGGTACCGTTCTGTAGGGCCTGAAATTTTTCAGCATTTTCAACTCAAACTAAACAGTTACAATTAGGTCTCAATTTTTCACATTTTTACGTGATGCCAAAGACGTATTGCATGTTCTGAGAACTCTTTTCTGTATTAAGAAACAGGATGGAGGAAATAATTTGCTCTCAGACAACTCAGAATAGAACTGCTTTGCTGTTAAGCAAAGCTAGTAGTGCAGATTTCTAATTTAGTGATGTTGACTAGGTAAGTTTTAATCCTCTTAAATACCTTGCTTAGAATAAACCACCACCAGGTCAGTATTCAAAAGCAATTTTCATAGATGTAACAGTTTAAAAAGTGGTCAAATCCTATTTCTCAAAAGCCAGGGCTAGATTCCCAAATCAGTTGTTGCAGATCTTGAAAATACCTTTTCTAGGAGAGAATCTGGAAGATTCTCTGTGAAGACTGCCTTTCTCCAACCTTGTGTGTTAGGATAACTTAAAATTCCATGGCCTGCATCAATGGCATCCTGGGCTACATCAGGAATAGTGTGGCCAGCAGGAGCAGAGAGGTCATTCTCCCCCTGTACTCTGCACTGGTTAGGCTACACCTTCAGTACTGTGTCCAGTTCTGGGCCCTTCAATTTAAGAAGGACATTGAGGTGCTTGAATGTGTCCAGAGAAGGGCAACAAGGCTGGTGAGAGGCCTCAAGCACAAGCCCTATGAAGAGAGGCCGAGGGAGCTGGGATTGTTCAGCTTGCAGAAGAGGAGGCTCAGGGGAGACCTACTTGCTGTCTACAACTACCTGAAGGGTGGTTGTAGCCAGGAGGAGGTTGCTTTCTTCTCTCAGGCAATCAGCACCAGAACAAGAGGACACAGTCTCAAGCTGCACCAGGGGAAGTTTAGGCTGGAGGTGAGGACAAAGTTCTTAACTGAGAGAGTCATTGGCTACTGGAATGGGCTGCCCAGGGAGGTGGTGGAGTCACTGTCCCTGGAGGTGTTCAAGGTGGGTTTGGACGTGGCACTTGGTACCATGGTCTAGTCTTGAGGTCTGTGGTGATGGGTTGGACTTGATCTTTGAGGTCTCTTCCAACCCTGGTGATACTGTGATACTGTGATAAATGCAAAAGATAGTTGGGAATAAGAATCGCCTGATAAGAGGTCTGTGAAGCATGTTTATTTTGATAGTGTTGCCTCCATATCTAAATACAGCTGAGATAAAAAATTGCTTCCTTTCTCTCCAGATCAGACAAACATTATGACAGTTGAAGCAGAAATATTTTTAAAGATTATGCCTCAGTGGTAATATTTTACTGTGTTTGGCAACTTCTTTATTAGCATTCAGGCGCAAGACTCCTGCATGTTGTTTGTGCGTTGTCTGTTCTTGCCTCATTTAGCAAGCAACATGCTCAAAATTCAGACTGATTGTCTACAGCTTCCCAAACCCTTTAATGATCCTCTGAAGAACTGATCCAATGAGACATTAAACACATGTTTTTTAAAATAGACTGTCCTTGGATAAAGTGTAAGACCAGACATACATGGGTTTTTTAGATTTTAGTGGGGAAAAAAAATCTCAGTTGCAGTCCTAGCTGATGTATTTTGGAAATTGTTGAGGATGTGATTTCATTCTTTTCTTTGGGCCATAATTCATTTTGGGCCATGATAACACTGTTTTAACATCATGTCTGACACGTTTCTTCCAAATGTCACATACACTGATGTTAAAATATCACTATCCTGGTTTCAAAGTTTAGATCAGCCTTCCTTAGTGCAGAATCTGTGGATCCGTGGTGATCCATGAGATTTTAAAAGGTGATACGGAACTGAATTCAGATGACTAAAAAACGCAGCTAAACAGAAAAGCATTTGTGCTTACTTCCACCTGCAGCAAAAGAAGCAAGTAGAGTCTGAAGATAAAGGCATAAGTGAACATTTGTAATGTACTTTGTGCTAGTTGAAAACTGGTACAGCAATGCTGGGAAAAAAATGATTAAAAACTGCTGAAAACCACTGATTTAATTGGTATAAAACAAGCAGAAGGGGTGTTACAGACAGTCAAGACCCAGAATAGTTATTACTGGGTACGTTTTTTGGGGGGTTTTTTGAGGTGGGGAAAGGGAAGGAATGGAAATTCCATCAAACTGATTTCAGTGCTGACAGATATAGAAGAGTGTGTTAATTTCATTTAAAATTGTTACTTGATATGTAAATCCTTTTAAAAGGTTGAAGTGCTGGATTACATAGCAGCTATGTTATGGATATATACTGTGTTTGTACAGATACAAACCAAAAATTGTCTTGAAATAATTTATTCCTTTATTTTTTACCAAATAAAATGTTTCTTTTAAAGCTCAACTCATCCCTGTGTTCTTGACTGCACAGGCTCATACTGCCATTGACACTTCTCAGTTCAAAAGGTGGAACAGTTTTCAAATGCTGACATCGGATATGTTAAATGAAATGTAAACTCTGTAAACCTCTGTAAAGGTCTCAAAGCTGCTTTGTGGCAGCCTCACTGCGTGTCTACCTACATCTTCCACAGGATTAACGGTACACCTAAACAGCAGAGAAGGGTCTGAAGACAACATCATTTCAGTATAAATTTCCTGGAATAAAATATAGGTGGCAATAAACTGGATCAAAAACTAAGCAGGGAAAGGTCAGCTATGTTAGTATCCCATATTTACTTTGAGAGCCTTGTATCAGCTGCCTGCTCTGACATTTTTAATTTACTTGCCTTCCTGTTAATTTTACCTTGCTAGCAATATCGGGTTCGATAGTCTTTTGTGTGTCCTCCTTCTGTCTCCATCTTAATTTCCTATTTACATAAAGCATGTTTCCTTCAGAAACATGTTTGCCTACCACCTTCTGCCTTGTAAATACTATTAGAAAAAAAATCTCTTCCGTCACATTGCTTGAGAGAAATTGATTCAGACAACTCCATGCATGAGTGCATGCTAGTACTGAATGGCTAAGTTGATATTCGATCTGAGTCCTGGGCTGCATCAAGAGCAGCGTGGCCAACAGGGCAAGGGAGGGGATTCTGCCCCTTTGCTCTCATCAGACCCCGTCTGGAGTACTGTGTGCAGTTCTGGAGCCCTCAGCACAGGAAGGACATGGAACTGTTGGAGTGGGTCCAGAGGAGGGTCACGAAGATGATCAGAGGGCTGGAGCAACTCTGCTATGAGGACAGACTGAGAGAGTTGGGGCTCTTCAGCCTGGAGAAGAGAAGGCTTCGAGACCTTATAGTAGCCATCCAGTATCTGAAGGGGGCCTACAGGAAGGCTGGGGAGGGACTTTTTACAAGGTCTTGCAATGACAGGATAAGGGGCAATGGATTTAAACTGGCAGAGGGGAGATTTAGACTGGATGTTAGGAGGAAGTTCTTTGCAGTGAGGGTGGTGAGGCACTGGAACAGGTTGCCCAGGGAGGTTGTGGATGCTCCCTCCCCGGAGGTGTTCAAGGCCAGGTTGGACGAGGTCTTGAGTAACCTGTGCTAGTGTGAGGTGTCCCTGCCTATGTCAGGGTGTTGGAACTAGATGATCCTTGAGGTCCTTTCCAACCTTACCATTCTATGATTCTATTTGCTCACTGCCTTTGAAAAATCACTAGGAAACTCAGTAGCCTTTCTGAGTAGTTTAAGGTCTATAATTAAATTTAGTGGAGGAAAGAAATTAGAGAAAGTGAAAAGTTAGAAAGACAAAGGTTATGAAAGAGTGAGGTGGTTACTCAGCTACCTCATATGAGAGTGGATATGAGAGTTACAGCAGTGTGAGTGCAGGCACATATATATGTACCAGTACACCCGATGCCAAGGTTCCTACTTGTACAAAAGCTTCTACTTAGTAATATAAGTAAAATTCACCTTGATGTAATTGAGCTCAACCCTTCCCCACCCTTCTCCTTCCTGTTTTCCTTGCTTAGGTCCAAGCTAACCTTTATACTGCCAGCAACTCTTGTCTGGAGCATTTCTACATCACTAGGTAAATACTAACAAATCCCAAGCCGCCTCATTTTAGGACCATACCAATTGGATCAAATCGGCAGCTATGCCTATAGCTAAATGAGGACAACACTTATGAGTTGGAGATTTCTGACAGGAAAGTACATGCATATCGTTCATTACTGAAAATTAAAAAAATTAAAAATTTTAGACAAAATACGTCTGAAAACATTGTAGTGAGAATGGCAAAATTCCTTGAATCTCAAAGAATTAATCTTAGATGAGTTAAAGATGTTATCCTCTTTCACAGGCTGCGCTGCTTTCACACACTGGAGCAGCTGCGGGCACAGACATGGTTGTCTCTGTGTTTCAGCTACGTCCAGTTCCACTCCCTTAAATTTGCCAATAATATAATAAGTCACTTGAAGAATCCATTTCCAGGTGTGTAAACTGTTGGGGTTTTGTTTGTTTGTTTGTTTTTTACTACAAGCACATGCTACCTGACAGTCTTGTTATTATTAAATACCCATTAAAATGTCATTTTTTAATATTGGAGATCTTGATATATAATAAACAGCTTGAAAATGGCCAAGTTTCACACTATTTGAGACATACAGTTATTTTTTACCTCAAAGCAGTGGTTAGTGGTACCTGGGATGCTGTATTGTGAAAAATGTCAGTAAATATTTAACAAGTAATAAAAAAGATTAACCATTTCTCTCTGCATGCAATGGCCAGACTTAAAGCCATGAGCCGTGGTCTTCACAATTGCTGTTAGACTCACTCCACAAAAATATCTCAGTGCTCTCTTAGATGGATGGCTACATCCAAGTGCTGCAGAGGACTCTGTAAGTGGATGAGTCAATGAGAGAGACAAGGGGTAGGGGTTAGGATGCTCTCAGAAATTTCTCATGATGATTTCACTAATTAAAAGCATTACAGAAATCAATATAGCCATAGGGAAGCAAGTGGTCGCCATATGCTTACTGTCACACTGATAAGCTGCTCAGCTAAATAAATGCTGTAAAGGTGTCATGCACATCTCAAAACTCATAGCCCCTGTTCCTCCTCTGAACAGGTTAAGGGATTGGGTGGAAACACATGAGATGGAGGAAAAGGGGTCTAGGAAGAAGCCTGTTTGTAAGCAGATTTTTTTTTCTCATGAACTACATAAAAGGACAACATCTGTCACTGGGTACTTGAAACATGAGTAAACTGCTGAGTTTTAGTTTTAACTGACATGCTTCTCTGGCTCAGATGATCCCTGCACTACAAATTCATAATGATAGGGAGAACATTCTGGAGAAATATTTCTGTAAGCAATCTCTTCTCAGCCGAGTAACTCACAATGGAGCCTCTCTGCTGTTATCCAAGAGATCACACCATTGTCCTTTGATGCTTCAGGTGATCAGACAAAGGATGGCAAATCATGGATCTAAAAGAGTGTACTCACTTTCTGGGAAGACATAAGGTACAGTAAGGAAGAGTGACTCCCTCTGCAGATTTCAAGAGTGGATGTTTCATAGACTAGCTTTTTTTAAACTTAATTTCCTTGTGGTTTTGTCATACACAATGTGCAGACTTAAAGCAATGAAACTGCCCAAAAATAACTTACTGAACCTTTAGGAGATTATAAACAGAACGGAAGTTTTGCCTGAAGTATTTTTGTTCATTTTTTCCCTACCCACCACACAGATGTGGCCAGAGCGTAAAAAGCAATGAAAATAAGAGTAAACCTGAGGGCAACTTCGTGTTTTGCACACATTCATAATTTTTATTCTGCACTACTATTTGTTTTAGCTGTCCACTGAAAAATATGAGCTCAAGATGCATCTCTTACATTGGTGTTCAAACCCACATTTCATACGTGTGTTTAATCTCTCATTTAATTATTTCATTCACCCCTCTGGGATTTTTAAACATAAGCTATACTGAAATGTGTTTTTCCAGAGGAGTATCACTTGTTACAGAGGTAGGAGTTTGAAGGCTATATACATGCATATTTATGCATGCACACACATGCTTACTTTTCCAGCTTATCAGCTCTAAAGACATCAACTATATCAACAATGATCTACAATTCAAAAGAGATTACTCTCTCAGTAGATAAAAATTTGCAGTTTGTAATCTTTAACTTAAGAGGCAATATTTTATTCAGTTCACAAGCCAATAATTGATTTAAATTACTTTCAGATCAATTATTTATAACAATGTTAATCTTATAATCTGGAGAGAGTAAACGAAGTTGATAGTTGACACTCTGAATTCAGTCACCATTTGCTTCATTTGCATTTCCTTGAGCAAGTTCTATTAAACCTCATTTAAAAAGAGTGAGCATTACATTGGGATACACACTTACGTAAGGTCTGGCATGCACTTGGTTGTACTGACCCAGCAACAGAAAGAAATAAGCAGTAGGAAACAAAAAAAAAATTTAATAGCAGATAAAATTCAATTTCCCATGCTCAGTTTTGAAGTAAAATGTTAAAAATCATGACAAAGGTTTGGAAATTGAAATCCCATTTTCAAAATCATTGACATGATAGGGTTTTTTAGTTTGGGTTTAGGGAGAAGTTAACCATTGTATCTGGACTTCCTCCTTACATTTTGCAGACAAGCATATCTTGGAAAGGCTCACCATGCTCAACTCTTACTGATTTTTAAGGGAGGTAGAAAGACTTCCCTTCTATAAGGCCTGAAAAATACTTGTGTGATTTTAGAAAGAACACTTAGATCACATAATAAGAGTTTGCACTTCAGAGGGGGCATCTTTCTAGGGAATAACATACTGAATTTTGGTGACATGAGCAACGTTGAGAGCGTATTTTCAGAAAAACATCAGGACTGTACAGACATTATTAGATGTCGAGTCTTAGAAAGCCTGAATAAATTAAATAAATTAATTAAATATATAAAATTAGAGCAGGATTCATGTGTTTATTTCTCACTTTCTAAATTAATATTACTTTTTTTTCCCACAAGACCTTTTAATAGTTGATAGATGTTCTTCCTTTTATTTTTAAATGAGTCCATTATCACGACTGCCATCACATTATAAGAAAAACAAAAGATGTGACCTTGCAAAATTTAACCAAGTGAAGTTTCAAAAAGTATAGCACAAAGCATATTTCAGCAAGCTCCTTGGCAAGTAACTGAATATTTTTTTCCTTTTTAAGAAACAAGACCCATTGTGCATTTGGACTCTTTAGACAATTTTCATTGTGAGTGGCAATGTGGGTCAAAGCATTTTTATCCTAATACTTGCATGCTCATCTATAAATCTCTTCATTAAATGGGGAGAAGAATCAAGAGATATTAGTTCCTGCATCTACTCAAAGAAGCCAAATTGTGCATTTGTGTTTTTAAGTCCGTGATTTAAAAGTCAGGTAATGTAAGGTAAATTTGCAGTGCTTTGAATTGAGAAACAAAATCTGGTGACAACTAAAAATATTGTAAAGCCCAGGCTAGCATTTTACACAGAACATCATATTTACCTCTGTCTTTAATTTTAAAACATGAGCGTCAGAAAATTGCAAAAGCTACAACCCTTTCTTATTTAGGTGAGCAAAGAGCTGTTTGCCTCTGCTGAGCACCACCAAGGTGAGGCAGAGGCTAATCCAACAGGCTGCTCAATCCCCAATGAAGGAGGGCACACATGATATTCCTGTATTTGAAGTCCTTTTCTCAGGTGGGAGAAGATAGCTGTGGCAAGGAGAAGTGCTGAGGAAGCTAGAGAAGGGACCAGCAGTGTGATTTCTCACTTCTCCACTGGAAAACACAAAATTATATAAAATCATAAGAAACAGGAACTTGATCATACCAGTACAGTGCATTAATAGCTCTATTCCTGTAAGCACTTCTGACAAGCCTCAAGCAAGTCTGGTCCATGATGTTACTTCATCTGATGAAAATATAATGCGTGTGATGGTGATAAAAGGTCTGATCTTAACTTTTTTCCCTCATTTCCCAAAAGAAATTCCTTTCCTCCCCACTCTGCTACCCATGCATTTATGGGTACAGCATAGCAACAGCATCATTGTATAATAATATTCCAGCAAAATAGTCAACCGACAGCAGCTTTTGTGGTTATAATGAGATTGTTAAGGCTACGGTTCAAAGCCTACTCAGATATCCCTGTTCTTTTGTGTTAGCAAAGGTATAGGCACAAAAAATTGGTGAAAAAAATGGCATTTAGGCCATCCACAGCTTCTGAGATTTTGTACCAATGTATTAGCTTGATGTCATATTCACGTGATAACTGATTGGATTCCGTGATATTTGTACATACATAATATTTATAGTATTAACATTTTCAAATAGTATTTATGGATAAATAGTATTTGACCTTATGAGGTACAAAAATGCCTCAGAATTAAGAGTATATTAATAAATAGCCCTGGCTTTGCAGAAAGTTCCTTATTGACCCCCAAAATTAAGAATGGGCTGTTCTTTGAGGTTTATTTTGGCTACTAATCGTGCATCCAAAAATTCAGTAAGCTTTCCTGAAAGTGATGATATTTCTGTCCGTTGTTCTCAATTAAATAATATTTTATACCAGTGACAAGTGGTTTCCCTCAGGGATCAGTGCTGGGACCAGTGCTGTTTAACATCTTTGTCAGTGACATGGACAGAAGAATGGAGTGCACCCTCAGCAAGTTTGCAGATGACACCAAGCTGTGTGGCACAGTCAACTTGCTAGAGGGCAGGGATGCCATCCAGAGGGACCTGGACAGGCTGGAGAGTTGGGCCCAGGCCAACCTGATGAAATTCAATAAGACCAAGTGTAAGGTCCTGCACCTGGGTAGGCACAATCCCAAGCACAAATACAGGCTGGGTGGTGAATGGCTGGAGAGCAGCCCTGAGGAAAAGGACCTTGGAGTCTGGGTTGATGAAAAGCTCAACATGAGCCTGCAGTGTGCACATGCAGCCCAGANATGGGTTTAAACTGGCAGAGGGGAGATTTAGACTGGATGTTAGGAGGAAGTTCTTTACAGTGAGGGTGGTGAGGCACTGGAACAGGTTGCCCAGGGAGGTTGTGGATGCTCCCTCCCTGGATGTGTTCAAGGCCAGATTGGATGAGGCCTTGAGTAACCTGTACTAGTGGGAGGTGTCCCTGCCTATGGCAGGGGGTTGGAACTAGATGATCCTTGAGGTCCCTTCCAACCTTACCATTCTATGATTCTATGATTCTATGATATTAAATAATACTTTCCGTATGATGATGGTACAGACATAAAAGAACAATCATCAGAAGAAACAGTATAGGAAAGAGGAACCTAATGTCAGACTTTTTCAAATACCTTTTTGGTTGGTGTGTTTTGTGGGGTTTTGTTTTGTGTGTGTGTGATGCATATTCTATGTATGGATAAAAAACTACAGATGAATCATAAAATAAAAGCAGTGTGAATTAATGTGTTCTGCTTGCTATAAAACTCAGTTAATAATAGATTCATTACTGGCAGCTAATACTAGAGCCTACAGCTGTAACATCTAAATAACACTGGGGCAATTTCCATGATGATTTACACACAATGGCAGTTCCAAGTCCTGATTTTCAGGATGGGTAATATTTTTAAATGAAGGACTGGACTGGTACTTGGGAGATTAAGATTCAGCAGTTCCACAGATTTCTTGTGTAGCCAGCTAAGGCCTGATTTCTAAGTGAGCTGTGCAACAACATTTTTGCATCTTCAACTTGTCCTCTGAGCTAAAATAAAGAAGCAGAACTGGATGCAATGATAAAAGGTGGGATTTCTTCTTCCTTTAAACAAATGTCTTAGTCAGTAGACTCCTTTTTTTCACTCTTACCTGTTTTGTTACCTGGTGGCTCAGCTTCAGCAGTGGTGCTCCCACAGGTTTTGTCTTGTGAAGCTGCTGGTTTTCCCTCAGCTTTGTGTGTACCTTCTTCATCAACTAGGGACAAATTCAGACCAGGTATAGATGAAACAGGTACCTCAAGTGCAGTAAATGATGGACAGCTTGACTGAGAAACTTTAAAGACATAGATGTGAGAGAGGTGATAATTTTCTCTCTGCCAGCAGGATCCAGGCTCCTGAGCGGTGACTAAAAGCAGAACTTTTCAGAAAGCTGTAATGCTGTCAGTCACTTTCTGTCACTGTCAGTGAGACAGAAACCAGGCTGGCTTCTGAGGATTGAAATATTGGATCAATGCGAATAAAATTAGTGTTTTGTTGGTGACAGCTCTGATGATCTGGTTTCTGGTCCATTTTTGCTCTTCCAGTACAAAAGGAAAAAAAGTAAAATATTCCATTATCTCTCTGCAAATGCCAGGGACAAATTTGCAGTATTTCCCTGTGCCCATTGTACAGATGGCTGCTCCAGCCTCATTTCCTTTCCATCTAGACAGTAAAAGATCCTCAATTGCCCCCTAATGTATCCACTTTATAATTTTGTGAGTTATACAGGCTATAACATTCAAGACTGAGTGTTGAATAAGTTTCTCCTACTTTATCATTTGGCTGAACTACTTCTCTAACTTACAATTAGTTTCATTTTAGTAGGTTAAGTCTTACTTTATGGGCTTGTGAAAGAGACTGAAACAACTGTGCTGTGTAAACCTCTTTTAACATTACTCAATGTAATTTACAGCACTTGCAGAAGTAAGCGGAGAATAAATGTCTTTGGCTTTTCAAAATTTTACCTAAGGAGATTGTACATGACTTGTGCAATCATTGTATTAGTTTCAATGGTGCTCTTAAATTAACATTTGATTTTGCTTTAAGAAATCTACTGTGGCAACACAAGGGTAATTGTTTGTTTCTTTTTTGAGCAACGTTGCTTAATGTTTGTAGGATTAATTCCACTCCGATGTTTAATTCTTATTTCCTCATGATTTTCTGGCAAGATGGACAAATTAGCTGACAAATGCTTGAGATCCAAGTGGCTACTGCTTCTCATGGCACTGTGAACAAAACAAAAGCTGTGCCGCAGGGAGGGGGCAGGCTGATAGTGCTTTCCATGGAAGTGGGTGGGATGGTGAGGGCTCCCAGGAAGGATGGTGAAAGATCCTCTTAGGGAGATGGTGGAGTCACTGTACCTGGAAATGTTTAAAAAAAAAAAAAAAGACATAGCACTGTGGGTCATGGTTTAATGGTTATGGTGGTGTCGGGCTGACAGCTGGACTCAGTGGCCTTGGATGTTTTTTCCAACCAAAACAATTCTAAGATTCTGTGATTCTAAGCTATACATGCCTTCTGCAAAGCCAAGGAGGATTTCACTTCAGTAAGTCAACCACATGCTCTCTTGCTGCCCAGGGGCAGAGGCAGATTCCTCTACAAAATGACCAGGTTCAAAGCAATCCCTGTTAACAAATGGTGAAGAGACTGAGATCTGAGCATTGAGGAGAACTCAGCTGCAACTGGATGCAAACATCTCACTGGAAGACACAAAATAGTAATCTTCCCAAGGAACTCTAGCATCTCCCACCCTTGGAAGCCACAGCTCATCTCAGTGACTTTGCATAAAAGATGTAAAAGTAATTACCAAGCCTCTGCCAGTAGCTTTCAATGTTTTGAGGTATTTTATGTCGAGCCACACTGAAGGAGTGGTCACATTAATTGAACAAGTGATTGAAACACCTGCTGTAAGCCAGAGGCTAAGCTTGACAACACAAGGATGTGCTACATGCCCTTGGGAAGAGCTGGGCTGGTAGCACTAAACGCTATGGTGCTCACTTCAAAACTAGAAACCTTACTCTATTTTTCCTTTGGAACACATTTGTTTTGGTTCTAGATCTGTATATTCTTCCCAGGTTTCACTGAAGCAGCAAAAGTGTGAGGATGTATTTTAAGACAACCAGTAAGAAACTCTTGAAAGATTGATTTTTTTGTAAATGTATTGCTAAGAACCTGTCTTACTATAACACACTTTAAAGCACTTCCAACAACAAATACTCAGAATTAAACTCGTTCTAGATTGTCTTTATCAGTTTCACTATTCATAAGTTTTTATTTTTTATCATGCATTAAACTACTACCATGCACCTGTATCTTTATTAGTACATCATTGCATAAGTTTATTGTTTTTTAAGAGTCGACAGAATGAGACACTCTCAAGTGAATCGGAAAGAAATACAGAATTGTATTTGAAAAGAAAAATTACAGAGTGTATTTGGGATACATGACAGCCCCCTTAAGCCTTCCCCCAACTCAAACTGATCTATAATCCCCAGTGCCCCTCTCCTCTCCCCCAGTGCCTCTACCACCCATGGGCCCAAGCAAGGCCTCTGCAGGCCACAAACAGGCCTACTGCTTACATGTCCACCTAGATAAGTAGCTCCTGCCAGAGACAGCAGGCAGGAGGGAGAGGAGGCTCAGGGGGGACCTTATTGCTGTCTACAACTACCTGAAGGGTGGTTGTAGCCAGGGGCAGGTTACCTTCTTCTCTCAGGCAAACAGCACCAGAACAAGAGGACACAGTCTCAAGCTGTGCCAGGGGAAGTTTAGGCTGGAGGTGAGGACAAAGTTCTTCACTGAGAGAGTCATTGACTACCGGAATGGGCTGCCCAGGGAGGTGGTGGAGTCACTGTCCCTGGAAGTGTTCAAGGCAGGTTTGGACGTGGCACTTGGTACCATGGTCTGGTCTTGAGGTCTGTGGTAATGGGTTGGACTTGATGATCTTTGAGGTCTCTTCCAACCCTGGTGATACTGTGATACTGTGGTACTGTGACACTGTGAAAGGAGGATGAGTTGGCCTTGCTGCCAGCTTATGGAGAGGTAGCAGAATTATGGGGTTGAATAACAATTTTACACTTTCCTAGGTCCACCCCCTGGACTCCTCTGGTCTCTAAAGGATTTTTTTAATTCATGGTGCCCAAACCAACAACAATAAGTGAATCTTCTTAACTTGCATCTTGATGATTGAAAACAAAATAAAATTATTTAATCACTTCTTAAAGGCAAAACCAACCAACACAACTGGGCTGAATATGAATTACACAGGGTATATAGCTAGTCAGGGATTTTTAGCTTAAAAATTTTGGGAGGGGTTACCAGTGCCCTGAAAAGAAAGCTTTTTTATTTCATTTCTCATTTCCATTTTGGCCCTCCAGGGTGAGCTACTTCTGTGAATTTTTCAGCTTCCATTGCGCTGTGATTTTGGGCACCTTCAAACAGCTGGCCACTGCATGGCCCTCCAACATCTGTGTGTTTCTGATAAAGCTGAAGTTGTTATACATCTGTGCAGCACTCAACCATCCTTTGTCCCATTCTTGCTCCTGCCTGCAACCCCCAACTTTGGGTACGTCCCTAGCGTGTGACACAGGAGGCAGAAAGGCATTATGCAAGGCAGGGGGAGGGGGAGAGAGAAACCTCTATCCTCCCCTTCCTGTGAGACTTGAAGCTGTACCTCCTGCTACAAGTGGAGATGTCTCTCTCATGTGGCAATCTGTCTTCCTTGAGAGAGTATCCCCCAGGGATGCATAGTATTTATGGTAACCTTTGGGTTTAATGTGCAGGCTGCACTGTGCACATAACTTTGTTTTGTCTTGTCCAGACTATGTTTATGTAGGCTATCTCTATGGGTACAAAGTTTGCTTTGGGGTCTTGTTAGACAGATGTAAAGCTTCTTGATTTAGTTTAACATTATTCAGCCTTTGATCTACGCACTGCTGTTACTCCACAGAACAGTTGCACAAACTGATTGCAGATAACATGCACACACCACACCACCACCACCACCTCCCCAAGAAAAAAACAAAACTAAACAGAAAACCAACAACACCCAAACAAATAAAAAACAACCTAAACAAACAAACAATCCCAAAACCTTCTTATTCAATCAGGTACAAAATGAAGCAAAATGAGGGAAATCAAATAACAAATGTGTATTTAAGTTCACACTGGAAATCAATAGCATTGTTCTGGAATTATAGGAGATACTACTTTCTTTTTCTCTCCAAAGCGTAGGTGATCCTTTGACTAAATAAATGTCCTGGGATAGTTAATTTTCTTCATAGCAGCTGGTACAGGGCTGTGTTTCAGATCTAGTGTGAGAATAATGTTGATAGCACACTGATGTTTCAGTTGTTCCTAAGTAGTAAATACCTTAAGACAGGGATTTTTCCATTTTGCATGCACTGCCAGCAAGGAGGTGCAAAACAAGATGAGGCAGCACACGCCAAGGACATCTGATCCAAACTAGCCAAAGGGATATTCCATACCACAGAACATTATGCCCAGTGTATAAACTGGGGAGGAGTTGTCCAGGAGGGGCAGATCACTGCTTGGAACTGCGTGGACATTGGTCAGCAGTTGGTGAGCAATTGTACTGTACATCACTTATCTTTTCTTGGGTTTTTTTTGATCTCCCTCTTCTTGTTATGCCTTTTCATTACTATCATTATGTATATTTTATTTTAGTTATTAAATTGTTCTTCTCTCAAGCCACAAGTTTTACTCTTTTTTTTTTTCAGTTCTCTTCCCTGTCCCACTGAAGAGTGGGGGTATGAGTGAGCAGTTGCATTGTGCTCAGCTGCTGACTGGGATTAAACCACAGCAATAAGTTAGTTGACACATCAGTCAAATGAAATTAATTTAGGTTTAGTTTTAGTTGCTCTGAAAGGGGTTTTGCACCTTATTGATACCACAACACAGTACCAATTTGGGCAGTTAAAATTTCTAAGCACTGCTTTATTCAAAATGTAGCTTGCTAAATGCCAGCAATGCTAATAATGAGGTTTTTCATTAGGCTGTTTAGATAATGGATAAAACCTTCAGAAAATTTCTTTAATTGTATCTCTAATGTTTCTGTAATTGCCAGCTGAGATATTGCAGCTGCATTAAACTTTGTTTTCTTACATAGAAGGAAATAATTGCTCCCTTTCCACTCTTAAAAAGTATCCTGTGGAAAGATGTCTCAGAATAAATTTTAGGGGATATGGGTATGAAAGATATTTGTGCACTTATCCTAAAGAATATTTTCACTGTCAGGTAGAGTTTTTTCAGCATACCATCAGGGAAAACTTTACAGTCCAGCCTCTCCCATGGCACAGGGTCAGTTTGCCTCTTTGTTTCCACTACCTGTTTTTATCACCTGGTGTCTTTGAAGTCACTTCAAAGGTCTGCTGTTAAAAATTAATACCCAGTAGATAATGCTTCCTGTTGTTTTAGGCAGGGAAACTGCCTCAAGTGATGGTCCTGTTCTTGATGCTTCCTTCAACAGTTGGCAACATTTCCCTGTATCTCCTTGTCTTCTACTTTTATCATTAACCCTTCATAACCTCATGCAAACAGCATTCAGAAAAGAAGACAAATACTAAACACAGAGTATTTTACTGTGTTTGAATATTCAGCCATTGTATAAAATCTGCTAGGCATTAGTTGTTTATTAATATTACATATTAATGATGATCACAGTCTTGGTTGGTGTCGTGGGTTTAAAGGGCCAACAGAGTGAAGCTTTCAAATGAATTGGAGAAAAAACAGAATTGTATTTGGAGAGAGTGTTACAGACAGAAATTACAAAGCAGATACATAAGGCATTAGTGAACCCCCTGAATTTTCCCCCCAACCCAAAACTAAATCTACAATCCCCAGTGCTCCTGTCCTCCCCCCCACTCCCCATTTCACTGCCATCCTCCAGAGGCCTAAACACAGCCTCTGGAGGCCCCAAACACGGCCTATCCTTACATGTTTATCCAGATAAGGGAGCTCCTGCCTGGCGCAAGGCTGGAGGGGGAGGAAAGGAGAACAAGCTGGCCTTGCCATGAGCTTATGAAGAGATAGCAGAATTATGGGATTGAATAACAATCTTCCAGTCTCCAGAGGACTCTTTTTAACCTTATAGTTCCCAACCTGGGACAGTTGGTCACTCACAGAAGATCTGCTGTGTACCTGTGTGAGTAATTACTCAGCTGTAATCCATAATAATGTTATTTTGTGTGAGGTCGTATTATCCGCAATGTAAAATCTACTCAACATTATCTAGATATAGCTATAGCCATCAAATGTATAGTAGTGAAATGGTTTAATAAGGCTAAAGCGTGTTAGTCTGACCAACACCTTGAAGGATTCAACAGGGACAATGGGCAAATTTTAGGTCTTAGACATCTACTTTTTGTTCCAGGTAATTGGCTACAATTGGTGAAATGATGATTCCCTCCCTGTTCCTTTGATACACAGCAATGAAGGAACCTACTTTTGTTTCAATCTGATCACCTTCCAGTATGGATAATTGGGAAGGGAGGAGAGATTGAAACTGCTAGTCTTTAGTTCCTGTGTTTCTCTGAATTGCAGCTAACTTAGTTACTTTCTCGCTTTCTTCCTTTCTGACTTTCTTCTCAGTTGTGAATATCTCAAACCTAGAGAAAACATAGCTAATTGTGTACTGGGAGTCTTCATTTTGTTATTTTGTTACTCCTATTTGGCAAATTTGTATGCTCTGTAATGGCAACTTCATGTTTCTGAATGCAGATTCAGTTAGTGCTGTTAAATGTTCAACTTTGGTTGTTTTTTTGGTTTTTTTGTTTTTTTTTATTAAGTGCTGCACTGACTTATGAAGTCTGTAAGTCAAGGCTCTTGTTTATGGACATGACATGGTTGTCCATTTAAGGATACTCCCTATTGACTCATCTGAAATTGCAGCTTGCAGACTGAAGACTGGCTTGTATTCACTGGAACAATGTGAACATGCAGAGATTCTCTGAGGTGGTTGTCTTGCATGCTGCACACCTGCCTAATGACAAAGGAGTGGAAGTCATTCAGGGATGAATGCATTCAAAACCTGTATCTCCATGGAAACAGATGTAAGATTAGAGTAGAATGAAGAACCACACAGAACCACAGAATACATCTGGTTGGAAGAGACCTCAAAGATCATTCAGTCCAGCCTTTGACCCAGTGCTGAAGGGTCAACGCTAAACCATGTCCCTAAGCGCCAGATCCATGCACTGCTTGAACACCACCAGGGACAATGACTCCACCACTGTCCTGGTCAGACCAATTCCAATGTTTGAGAACCCTCTCAATGAAGAAATATTTCCTAAACCTTTCCTCATTTTATCACCCAAACCCAGAGCACCTGGGTTCTGTTCAATCTCCTCCCACCCCAGGTGTGACCACTTTGCCCTCTCTGCCCACTCCCCTATTTAATCAGCCTCAGGAAAGGCAGAAGTCTCTAAGCTTGCCCAACTGGGCAGAGGATCCTCCTCCTGTCGCCACTGGTGAGTCCTCATGGTGCACACTGGGTGAATGGGAGTGGGATCAACAAAAGGCCGGGGGTCCTGGTGGCCCCCCGGTTAGGTAGGGATAAACTTGATGCTCGCTCTAACGTTACCCATGCGTGCTGGCTGGGCCTTCTGACTTTGGCTGAGCTCCTCTATGTTTAGCTGCTGCTTTTTGCTTGCTTGTGAAACTGGAACAATGCTAGTAGGTCTGTGAAATGCTTTGAGCAACACTGAGTGTGCATGGAGGGAATGCCTGGTTACTCTGTAGTTAATTAGAAATGTAAATACTAGAAGTGAGTGAGAGACTAGACTTTTAACTGGAAATCTTGGTCAGACAATCTCCTTGTCATGCCTATAATCCACCTAAGGAACTTTGTGGAAAACCAGGCATACTCCCTGAAATTGCCTGGCAGTCATGTGCTGTTTTTTCCAGTGCAGGCTTGTGAATGGGTCTGTCAATGACCCTGTGTAGTGGAGGCAGATGCTTCTCCTGGCAACTGGGAGAAGTGACCTCCTTCAAGTGGAGGAGAGAATTATAGAACCACAGAATCAATTAAGGTTGGAAGAAACCACAGGAATCATTTAGTTCCAACTCCCCTGCCATGGGCAGGGATACCTCACACTAGATCAGGCTGTCCAGAGCTTCACCCAGCATGGCCTTAAACATCTCAGGAAGGAAGGTGACTTCATAGTAGGAGTCTGCTAC
>VWZE01005644.1:7600-17799 GCA_013396675.1 Eubucco bourcierii | reverse complement strand
AAAAGAAGAAAAAAAAAAAAAAAAAAGAAAGGGAGAAGGAAGGAAGGAAAGGAAGAAAGAAATGAATAAATAAACAAATGAATAAATAAATCAAGAAAAGAAAGGAAGAAAGAAAGAAAGGGAGAAAGGAAGGAAGGGAAAGAAAAGAAGAGAAAGAAAGAAAGGAAAAGGAAGGAAGAAAGAAAAACAAAAGAAACAAAGAAAAAGAAAAATAAAAGAAAGGAAGAAAAAGAAGGAAGGATAAGTAGAAGGAAGGGAGGGAGGGAAGGAAGAAAGGAAGGGAGGAAGAAAGGAAGGGAGGAAAAGGGAAAGGGAGAAAGTGAGATAGGGAGGAAAGAAGAAAGAAAGGAAGAAATAGGAAAAGAGGGAGGAAGAAAGAAAGGAAGGAAGGAAGAGAAAGAAGGGAAGAAAGAAAGAAAGAAAGAAGGAAAGAAAGAAAGAGAAAAAAGAAAAAAGAGAAGGAAGGCAGGAAGGAAGGAAAGAAGGGAAGGAAGAAAAGAAGGAAAGGAAGAAAAGAAAGAAGGAAAGAAATAAATAAATAAAATCTTGTTGGTTTTTTTTTTTCTTTTAATTTCTTTTATTTTGTAAACTGTCACAAATGTTCCACTTAGAAAACTCCAACTTCTGGCATCACTTTATTTTTACTCCCCCTTACTGCCCACCTCAGGGAAGTTACCCAAGCAGAAGCACTCCTCTAGATGTTGTTGCCTTAAGCTTGGCTCTGTTATTCAAGCCGTGTTTAGTGTGACCCTGTCGTTTTCTTACAGCGATCCAGCTGCCAAAGCTCTCTGGGAGTCCTTCATGAACCTCAAGCAGAAGGAAGCTGTGATGGAGGCCAGGAGACACCTTGTGGAGGCTGCAAGCAGAGAAAATTTGCCTATTAAAATGAGCATGGGTGAGTGGTGTGACTTAGCCTTTGCTACAGAGTCCTACAGACTCCTCTCCTGCCTCTTGGGAACCTCCAACTCTTAAACCTGGCTTTATCCTCATCCTGGCCAACAGATTGCAGCTGAGCACTGTGGCAGCCATAGAATCACAGGATCACAGACACATGCAGGTTGGCAAAGCCCCTCAGGAGCACCAAGTCCAACCTGGAACCCTCCTCTCCAACATTCACCTTACACCAGCTCCCTGAGCACCACATCCAGACCACCCTTAAACACATCCAGGCTGGGTGACTCCACCACCTCCCTGGGCAGCTCATTCTATGGGATGTTTCTGGTATCTAAGTGAAAGGCAAATGTTTTCTGAAGCCATGGTGTATTTTTTGTTTGCTGTAAATGATGCTGTCATCATTTGCAGAGGTTTAGACTTGCTTGGCATCCTTTGCTCATTTCCAAGCTCAGCTCTCCTTGCCTGGTTTAGAAAAGCAGATCTTGCTGACTCAGCCAGCAAAAACTTGAAGGGAATTTTAGCTCCAAATTGCAAATCTTCTTCAAAGATCACATTGGTTGAAAGTGGCAGAGGGGAGACTGAAAGTGGATGTTAGGAGGAAGTTGTTTGCAGTGAGGGTGGTGAGACACTGGCACAGGTTGCCCAGGGAGGTTGTGGAGCACAGAATCACCCAACGTGATCTTTGATCACGTTGGGTGATTCTGTGCTCCACAACCTCCCTGGAGGTCTTCTGTGCTCCACAACCTCCCTGGAGGTCTTCTGTGCTCCACAACCTCCCTGGAGGTGTTCAGGACCAGGTTGGATGAGTCCTTGAGCAACCTGTCTTAGTGGGAGGTGTCCCTGCCTGTGGTGAGAGAGTTGGAACTGGATGAGCTTTGAGCTCCCTTCCAACCTAACCCATTCTATGATTCTCTGAAGCCTCCCTTTGCAAAGCCCTCTGGAAGGCAGCTTAGAAGACCACCAGGACAGCTTTTTGGTGAGATTTATAGCCTTGTGCTAAGTTCTGGTGAGACTAAATACTGCAAGGGGATTATTTCTGCTCAGGATTGAAAATGTGTGGCTGGAAGGAGTTGTGCTGTGAGGCAGCAGCCTGGCTTGCAGCACAGTGCAAAGGTTGCAAGCTTTACCCTTCCTCTGCTTCCCATTTCATTCTTGCTAGGTCTGATGCATGTCTTAATCATCTTCTGAGCCTGGCAGCCCAGGGAGATCCCTTGCTGAAAAGTTTGCAATTAGCCTGGCATTTGGCAATGGTAAAAAAAGCTTTGCCACAAGTCTTCTTTTGTGGCTTTAGAAACCCCTTGCTTGGAAAGGGCACAGCAAACCTTGATCAAGCCTGAATTCCTTTATTGTGCCATTTTAGTGGCATGGAGACTGTGCAAAGAGTGGTACAGTGGCAGAAACAAAGTGCACTGTGCTGCTACACCAGCCCTGGGGAGCAGGAGAAAAAAACCTTTTGCTTTCTCACCATCTGAGCTGTACAAAGAGAGCTCTAAAAGCACTGCAAAAGCAGTGGAGGCAGGATTGGAGGTGAGGTCTGAGCAGAGCAGAGCCAAGGGGCACAATCCCCTCTCTTGCCCTCTGCCCACACTGCTCTGGCTGCAGCCCAGCACACAGCTGCCTGCTGAGCTGCAGGAGGGCACTGCTGGCTCCTGAGGAGCTGCTCAGCAACCAACACCCCCAAATCTCTTTCTTCAGAGCTGCTCTCAGCCCGCTCTGCACCCAGCCTGGGTGTGTGCCTGGGTCTGGCCTGACCTGCTGCATGCTAAGTGGTGCATTGTGGTGACAGATGGGTAATGGTTCAAGCCTTAACTCAATTGTGCAGATTTGTGTCTCATACCTCATTTGCTTTGCACCTCACTGCTGTAAAGCAGTCAGCAGATGGAAGTGAAACACAGAGCCTTGGGCAGTGATGTGGAAGAGAGAAATAAGCTGGTAGGATGCTATCTGTGGTGGAATTGTAGCTGGCACATGGTTGCAGGCCTATTTGGCTGAACTTGCTGTTGCTTTGAAGAAGGGAGTGGGTGAAAATAGTCTTTTTATGTCTCCTGACTGCTTGGATGAAGTCTCTATTTTATTTTTTTTTTTGGCAGGAGGAGCCTTAGGTAGGGGTTAATTATTTTTTTCTTCCTCCCAGACACTAAACCTAAACTCTTAAATATGAACTTAGGGCCAAGTCTCCTTCCCTGTCTGGTTGTGATTAGAGCTGAAGATAACTCTTGCAAATGTAACAGAAAACAGAAGTCTGTTGCCCTTGCTGGAGTTCTCCAAATACATCATTTTATTGCTTGCTAAAGTGATGCTGCAAAGCTTCTAATAACTTCAGTGTGAAGTCTTTTTCTTTTTTTTTTCTTTTTTTTTTTGTGTCTTGAAGTATGGTGAAAAGCCTCTGTTAAAGAGGTCATTTCTGGACACTTTAGGAGGTGTTCACAACACTTGGGAGCAAAGAATCATAGAATGGTAAACTTGGAAGGGACCTCAGGGATCACCTAGTTCCAACCCCCTGCCATAGGCAGAATGAAGAAGCAAACACTTGGGAGCAAAGGATGAAGAAGCAAACATTTGTGAATCAAAGGTTTAAAGCAAATGCAGCTTGTTAGCTTTTTATGTGTCTGAAGAGGGAATGGTTGTGGGTTGCAAGCTTACAAATTGGCTTAGGGCTGTGGTTTAAGGTGTAGCCTGTAGAGTAGGGTTCTAGGTTGGACTTGGTGATCCTGAGGGGCTTTGCCAACCTGCATGTGTCTGTGGTTCTGTGGTATTTAAATAGCATTTACTTGCATAGATGCTGGTGAGTATTGCTTTGAGATATGCCATCAGTAACAGGAGGGCCACAGAAATGAGCAGGGCTTGGAGCAGCTCTGCCGTGAGGACAGGCTGAGGGAGCTGCTGGGAGTGTTGAGCCTGGAGAAGAGAAGGCTCCAGGGGGACCTAATAGCAGCCTGCCAGTACCTGAATGGGGGCTACAAGAAGGTTGAAAAGGGGCTGCAGTGATGGGATGAGAGGCAATGGTTGGAAATTAGAGCAGAGCAGATTTAGGTTGGATGTTAGGAACAAGTTGTGCAGCATGAGGCTGGTGGAGCACCGGAACAGGTTGCCCAGGAAGGTGGTTGAGGTCCTGTCCCTGGAGATCTTCAAGGTGAGGCTCAACAGGGCAATTCTGTGGTTCTGAAATGAGACCCAACTTGCTGTGCATGGACACCTTGATGTCTTCACTGCTGGAGTGGATCAACCATCATGACCATGTTTGTATCAGCAGGAGAGGTCATGAATGTGGGGTGGGAGATGCAGGTTCTGGTGTGTTGCTGGACACACAGTGGGAACATGTCCCAGAATGTCCCTGTACTTTGTAGGGACGTTGGGGTGGGCATCAGCACTAAGTGCCATGCTTTGTGTGGCTGAGGAGATTGCAGAAAGGGCCTCAGAATTTCTTACCATTAAGAAAGAAGTGATCCAGTCAAAGTGTGAAGAAGTAGGTCTTCACCATGAGGGTGGTGAGAAAGTTCAGACAGGCAGAGTGTGAGGAGGTAAAGAGCAGTGAAGTGTCCTCATGACATGGGGGTGCTGGTGGAGGAGAAGCTCAGTGTGAGCTGTCAGTGTGCTCTGGCAGCCCAGACAGCAACCAGAGCCTGGGCTGCAGCAAGAGCAGTGTGGGCAGCAGGGCCAGGGAAGGGATCCTGACCCTCTGCTCCCCACTGCTGAGACCCCACCTGGAGTGCTGCACCCAGTGCTGGAGCCCCTGGGACAAGAGGGATGTGGAGGTGCTGGAAGGTGTCCAGAGAAGGGTCACGAGGATGAGCAGAGGGCTGGAGCTGCTCTGCTGTGAGGAGAGACTGAGGCAGTTGGGGCTGTGGAATCTGGAGAGGAGAAGGCTCCCAGGTGACCTTACTGTGGCCTTGCAGGATCTGAAGAGGGCTACAAGAAAGCTGGGGAGGGACTTTTGAGGCAGTCAGGGAGTGATAGGACTGGGGGGAATGGAACCAAGGTAGAAATGGGGAGATTCAGACTGGAGGTTAGGAAGAAGTTGTTGAGCATGAGGGTGGTGAGAGCCTGGCAGGGGTTGTCCAGGGAGGTGGTGGAAGCCTCATCCCTGGAGGTGTTTAAGGCCAGGCTGGCTGAGGCTGTGGCCAGCCTGATCTAGTGTGAGGTGTCCCTGGGCATGGCAAGGGGGTTGGGACTAGCTGATCCTTGTGGTCCCTTCTAACTCTCACAATTCTGTCATTCTGTAAACCCAGGATTTATTTTTTTCTGAAGCAAAGCACTGGATGCTCCTTGTGGTCCCTTCCAACCCTGCCTGATCCTGTGGTTCTGAAACCAGGCAGGAACATGCCTGAAGGTAGCTGTAAGTGGTGTGGAAGCAGAGGAACGAAGCGTCCCTAAGAGTCTGTGCCAAAGGATTCAACCCAAAGATACAGTATGTTCTGGTGTGCTTTCAAAGCCTTTAAGTGTGAGACCTGGGGTGGAACATGGCAGTAGAGTAGACCTGGGTGCCTTGCCCAGTGCTGTTTCTCCAAGCAGAGCTGTGTAAGCCTCATCAGTCAGCCCTGCAAAGCCTGGCTGCTCACCCAGGAGACAGGGCGAGTTACATACGCATGTACTCATACATCGTCATCTTTTCCAGCCCTATTTGTTTGCTTACCACCCAAAATGATTGTAAGGATAGCCTCAGCTGCAGAAGCCTTCCAGAAACCATCAGAAAAATAGTCAGTCCTGTAAATAATGTCCTGGAGAAGGAGGAGGACCTCCCTCTGGCTGGGACAGGCTGCCAAGAACACGCTGCAGAGCTCAGCGTCTGCAAACATATGGCTCAGTGCTAGATGAGGACATCCACAAGCCACCTGAAGTCCTTGGGCTGGGTTATTTTAAGAAGACAAACAAGTTCACTTCTACAAGAAGTTTAAGGCATTCAGGAGGTGATTCAACCAAATTTGCTGATTTCAAATTCCTTTTAGAACCACAGTGAATTGCTCTTGGCACAACCAGTGTGGGTCCGGGGCTGGAGACCCTCTGGTTGGGACTTGGACTGATATTTCTTAACCTGTGAAAGAACTGAAAAGTAAGGCAATGAAATATAACCATGCATATGTGATTAAATGTGTGCATGTTTAGTCACAGGCTCACAGGATGTTAGGGGTTGGAAGGAACCTCCAAAGATCATTGAGTCCACCCCCTCCCTGCCAGAGCAGGAGCATAGAATCCAGCACAGGTCACACAGGAACACATCTAGGCAGGGCTGGAAAGACTCCAGAGAAGGATTTTGCCTAACCCATGTTGCTTTGTTCAGGAAAAAAAAATAAATCCTGGGTTTACAGGATGACAGAATTGTGAGAGTTAGAAAGGACCTCATGGAGCAGCCAGTTCCAACCCCCTGCCATGCCCAGGGACACCTCACACTAGATCAGGCTGGCCACAGCCTCAGCCAGCCTGGCCTTAAACACCTCCAGGGATGNTTCCCCCCAGTCCTATCACTCCCTGACAGCCTCAAAAGCCCCTCCCCAGCTTTCTTGTAGCCCCCTTCAGATACTGCAAGGTCAGAGACCTAAAAGCTGCAGGTTCCCTGCTTCTGGGGTTTGCATGCCAGCAGCACCCAGGGCAGGGCACAAAGCAACACATCCAGGTGGGTCTTGAATGTCTCCAGAGAAGGAGACTCCACAGCCTCTCTGGGCAGCCTGCTCCAGGGCTCTGCCACCCTCACAGGGACAAAGCTTCCCCTCCTGTTCCCCTGGCACCTCCTCTGCTCCAGCTTGCCCCCAGTGCCCCTTGTGCTGCCCTTGGGCACCCCTGGGCACAGCCTGGCTGTGTCCTGCCCACACTGCCCTGCACATCCTTAGCACAGCACTGAGGGCAGCCCTCAGGCTGCTCTACTGCCAGCTGCCAGCCCCAGCTGCCTCAGCCTGGCCTCACAGGAGATGTTCACTGCCTGCAGCAGCTTGGGGGCTCTGCAATGGGCTCTTCCAAGCAGTTCCCTGAGCTCCTTGAGCTGAGGGTCCCAGAACTGGACACAATATTCCAGAGGCAGCCTGAGCAGGGCAGAAGTTCAGTATAGACAACAGCCTCTAGGAAGCTTAATTCTGGAAGATTCAACTTCACTTATATATTATAAAAGCTTTGAGATTTGCTTTAATGTTTGAGGACAGAACCAGAGAATATCATAGCCACAGGCTAGAGAGAGCTGCTGCTTTTGTGTCCATCCTGATTGAACAGTGGAAAGCAGAAACTGAATGGCAGAGTGCATGAAGAAGGAAAGAGAGAAGAGCAAGCAAGGCTTCATCAGCCACAGAGTGGATGGATTTGTTTGTGGTAGCTGAGCAAATACTCTCAGGAGCAACCCTGTGACATCTGCTTTCAGTCTGCTGTGAGCTTTACTGCTCTTCAGGTGCAGAGACTTGGTGTGGAGAGGGCAGCCAAACAGCATCTCATGCTGGCCTAATTCTCATCTCTCCTAAGAACTGAGCAGGAGTTGGAGTTCTTCACTGCTTTCTTAACAGTTTAAAGACCTGGATGATTTTTGAACTTAGCTGAAGCTGAGATCAAATCCTTTTTTTTCTGGCACTTCCTGTCAAAGAAGGTTGCTGAAACTTCCTGAGCAGCACAAAAGGTTTTTTTTCTTTTTGTTTGAGGTAGTCATTTCATCTGGCAATGACACTAAACAAGGAGGCCTGAGGAGTGTCATCTGTTCTGCTCAACTGCACTCACTCAGCTTGCAGAACATCCAGCTCCTGGAGCTGTGCTGCTGCCCACTTGGCTGAGTGGAGTATGAGAGCATTCTGCATTCCTCACCAGTATCCAGTATGGGACATGGTCAGAGGGAGAGGTAGGTCTGTATTGATGGAATCACAGAGTCACAGAATGTCAGGGGCTGGAAGGGACCTCCACAGCTCAGCCAGTCCAAGCCCCCTGCCAGAGCAGCAGCACCCAGAGCAGATCACACAGGAACACATCCAGGTGGGGTTGGAATATCTCCAGAGAGGGAGACTCCACAGCCCCCCTGGGCAGCCTGTGCCAGGGTTCTGGCACCCTCACAGGGAAAAAATTCCTCCTCATGTTTAAATGAAAGTTCCTATGGCTCAGCTTGCACCCAGTGCCCCTTGTGCTGTCCCTGGGCATCACCCAGCAGAGCCTGGCTCCAGCCTCCTGCCACTCACCCTGCACACATTGATCCCCATTGCTGAGGTCACCTCTCAGGCTCCTCCTCTGCCAGCAGCACAGCCTCAGCTCCCTCAGGCTCTCCTCCTAACAGAGCTCTTCCATTCCCTTCAGCATCTTTGGGGCTCTGTGCTGGACTCTCTCCAGCACTTCTATGTCCCTCTTGAACTGGGGGGCTCAGAACTGGACCCAGGACTCCAGATGTGGCCTCAGCAGGGCAGAGTAGAGGGGCAGGAGAACCTCTCTCCACCTACTCACCACAGCCCTTCTAATCCCCTCCAGACTGGCATTGCCCTTCAGGCCACAAGTGCACAAGTCAGCGTTGGGATGGGCTGCCCAGGGAGGTGGTGCAGTGCCCAGCCCTGGAGGTGTTTAAGAGGAGGCTGCATGAGGCACTCAGTGCCATGGCTTAGTTAATTAGAAGTTGCTAGGTGATAGGTTGGACTCCATGATCCCAGAAGTCTTTTCCAACCTGCTTCATTCAGTGACTCTGTGATTCTAACTGGAAATTAACACACAAATCAGGCTGGCACCACTGGGGAGGCTGGGAAGAGGCTTCCCAGGTTAGCCCACAGCAGCCAAAGCAGCAAACACAGCCATGTGTGTTTTTAGACTAAACACCAGAGCCTTCAGCCTTGTTTTATTTCATTTCAAGCTGTGTCAGGCAGATTTCCACAGTGCTTTGGAGCTGTCAGTGGGGGAGGCCTTGCAGCATACCTTGGGTAATGACTGCATTAGTGCCTGCAGCCAGCCTGAGACCTTCCAGCCTGTTTAGCATCTCCTTCGACTGAGAAAACACCAAGCAGCCAACACTCCCCTCGTGTGAAACTGTAAATGGGACTGCTTTCAAGCCTCCTGATTTCAATTTAACAAGCCCCATCATTTTTCCAGGGGTTTTGGTCCATATCATCCCCTGTGAAAGTGAATCCAGATGCAGCACTTAGATCAGTCAGAGATAAACAATCCAATTCCTTCCCAGCCTAAAAAGCAGCCCCAAAAGAAAGCCCAACAGGTATGCAAGCAGAAGGGAAAGCCTGACCTTAGCAAGCCACTGGCATCCTGGCTGGGATTAGAAATGCTGTGGCCAGTAGGAGCAGGGAGGGGATTGTGCCCTGGTACTCTGCTCTGGTGAGGCCACATCTTGAGTGCTGTGTTCAGTTTTGGGCACCTCAATACAAGAGAGATGTGGAGGTGCTGAAGTGGGTCTGGAGGAGGGCAGGGAAGCTGGGGAAGGGCCTGGAGAGTAGATCTGATGAGGAGTGACTGAGGGAGCTGGGGATGGGTAGTGTGAGGAAGAGGAGGCTGAGGGCAGAGCTCATTGCTGTCTGCAGCTACCTGAAGGGACATTGTGGAGAGGCTGCTGCTGGGCTCTGCTCACAGGGAACTGGAGACAGAACAAGGGGGAATGGCCTCAAGCTGAGGCTGGGCAGGTTTAGATTGGACATTACAAAAAAGTTTTTCCTGAAGAGAGTGGTCAGGGACTGGAATGAGCTGCCCAGGGAGGCGGTGGAGTCCCCAACCCTGGATATGCTTAAATGTGATGCTTGGGGCTATGGTTTAAGGTGACTCTTGTTGAGCAGGGTTCCAGGTTGGACTTGGTGACCCTGAGGGGCTGTGCCAACCTGCATGTGTCTGTGATTCTGTGTTTAATCAAACTTGCACTGGCATTAGACAGGTCACAGAAGCACTTGGAGCCAAGGTTGAAGAGGCAATTTCTGCACAGGACTCTCCCTGGACAGTTGGTTGAGAAGCACAACTGATCCAACAGAGCAGGGATGGAACTTGGGAAAGTGATTGCTGCTAATCAGCAAAGCATTGACTGTTCCTGGAGCCTAAATCCTCATCACATTCCCTGCTGCTTGCTCACACAGGGAGATTTCAGCACAACACACTAAATTTAATCCAATCCCAACCCCCACCAACTTTTTAAAGCCTCTTTTCTTTTTTTAAAGGTCCTTTTGTGTTGGAATGTGGCAGAAAAGTCCTATGAAATCAAAAGGAGATGGATGTCAGCCACACCACCAAGTTGCAACTGTCATTTTGTTCTTCTACAGCAAATCCATAGATACACAGCATCACAGCTCACAGGATGTTAGGGCTTGGAAGGGAGCCAAAGAGAGCATCCAGTCCAACCCCCCTGCCACAGCAGGACCAGACAATCCAGC
>VWZE01005642.1:9048-22101 GCA_013396675.1 Eubucco bourcierii | reverse complement strand
GAGGCCTTGAGTAACCTGTACTAGTGGGAGGTGTCCCTGCCTATGGCAGGGGGTTGGAACTAGATGATCCTTGAGGTCCCTTCCAACCTTACTATTCTATGATTCTATGATTCTATGAGTCACAATCATAGAATCAGTCACAGTCACAGAATCACAGAGTCACAGTCAGACAGTCACAGGGTGGCTCATGCTATGGAGGAGAGCTTCTGCTCCTCACTGATGCCGCAGATGTCTCATGCTACAGAGGAGAACTCCTCACCAACATGTCAGATGGCTCCTGCTATAGAGAACAACTCCTCACCAACATGGGAGGTGGCTTCTGCAATGGAAGAGAACTTCTGCTCCTCATCAGTGCAGCAGGTGGCTCATGCCCTTCTCCCACCAGCTCCTTTTCCCCCTCTAGAGTCCTCCTTTATGTGACTCCAGCCTAAAGATGACCATGGGGTAGCCATAATTTCTTCTTTTGTTCTTTAAGTGGGATCCCTTGAATGTATTGTTTGGCCTTTTATGCTTCAGAAGATATCAGGTAAGCAGAAAATAGTTTTGGGTAGGTCCAAGTCTGGACCAGTAGGTCCAAGTCTGGACCAGAACACCTCCATTTGTATTGCACTTGAGAAGTGAGGGTGGAGCCTCTACCTGCATCTGTGTCTAAGAGGGCAAACACCTCCAGGCTCCTTTGCAGGAAATGATTACTTCAAGGATTCAACACTTGGGATCACACAATCACAGAATTAACCAGGTTGGAAAAGACCTCTGGGATCATCCAGTCCAACCTATCACCTAACACCTTCTTGAGACACCAAGTGCCTCGTGCAGCCTCCTTTTAAACACCTCCAGGGCTGGGGACTCCACCACCTCCCCGGGCAGCCCATTCCAACACCAATCACTCTTGCTGGGAAGAATCTAAAACCGATGCTGACTCCTGTCTGGGTACAAATTCCATTTGTTTGGATCTGTGCCAAGAATTGAATTATTATCTCCCCCCCCACCTTGTTGTCTTCCCCTCTTTGAGTTGTAGGTGCAACCAGCCTGGTCTCTGCCTCTTGCTCTGTAGTAGCAGAGGGGAGCGGAGAGAGAGCAGTGAGCGGCTCTGGAACAGAGATGTCACTCTGGCCTGATTTTCTCAGTCTTGAGATCCTCCAGATGATGGATTTTTCTGAGCACTCCTTTCTCACAGCAGGAGCTATTGTTTCTGACGTGTTGCTCCAGCTCAGTGCTACCTTGAGATATCATTTTTGACAGATAACCTTCTTAAATTAAACATACAAATGTGCCGTACCGAGAGGGGCGATGAGAGCGCTAAATGGTTCTGAGAGTGATGGAAGAACCTGCTCCTGAGCTCCTCCTGAGCTGCTAAATGTGCTCCTTCTCTAGGAAGAGTGGGCCAGCATGGTCACAGGGGGTGATGGAGGGGAGAGGTCACAGGTCTGGGATTGAAGATGAAACACTTTTTAATTTGAGGGGGTGACTGACACCACGGAAAGGAAGTCAGGTCTGCGGTACAAGAACCAGTGCCAAGCTGAGGAGAAGGGAGTTGGAGTCCAGCAGATCAGCTACCAACAGCTGCTCTAGGACCCAGCTGAGCTGCTCTAGGACCCAGCTGAGCTGCTCAGTTGGTGAGGATTTCCTAAGCCCTTTCCTCATGTTGTCCCAGCCTCCCAACGGCAGCAGCTCCAGGTCCTGCAGATGCTCTGCTGGGCACCAGCTGCTCTGCTGTGCACAGGGCATGGCCCCAGCTGAGTTCAGAAAGGAGAAAAAGGAGGTCCCCAGGGTCCCTCAGGTCATGCTACTTGCTTGAATTTTTTTCCCCTAGAGCCAGAATCCATCAACCTGATCCATCTGGGGACCATTTCATAGGATAACATGGCTGCAAGGGGTGGAGTAGGACAGACCTGCAGCTGGTTCATCCCAAAGAGAAGTGCTGCAAGCAAGTGCCTGCTTTTTCTCTTTTAGGTTTGAGAGCCTCCACCAGTCCCAGTCCTCACTGCAGCTGTGACAAAGAAAATGCTCTCCCTGGTGGGAGGCAAGTGATTCTCTGGGATACTGATGGCATGGGATTAAACACACTGCCCTGGTGAGGACGTTGCACTGAGTGTCTCTCTCTGTTCCCTCCTTGCTTGTCATAGAGCCACAGAACACATTGGGTCAGAAGAGACCCTCAAAGGTCATCTTGTCCAACACCCCAGAGCAGAGCCATCTTTAATTATACCAGCTTACTCAGGGCCACACCAAGTTTGACCTTGTTTGTCTCCAGGGATGTGGCCTCAACCACATCTCTGGGCAATCTGCTCCACTGTTCCACCATCAGTCCTGTGTGCAGTTCTGGAGCCCCCAGCACAGGAAGGACATGAAAGTGTTGGAGTGGGTCCAGAAGAGGCCACCAAGATGCTGAGAGGGCTGCAGCAGCTCTGCTGTGAGGACAGGCTGAGAGAGTTGGGGCTCTGCAGCCTGGAGAGGAGAAGGCTTCCAGGAGAGCTTGGAGTAGCCTTGCAGGATCTGAAATGGGCTCCAGGAAGGCTGGGGAGGGACTATTGCCAAGGGCTTGGAATGGCAGGACAGGGGGAATGGGTTTGAAGTGTCAGAGGGGAGATTGAAAGTGGATGTTAGGAGGAAGTTGTTTGCAGTGAGGGTGGTGAGACACTGGCACAGGTTGCCCAGGGAGGTTGTGGCTGCTCCCTCCCTGGAGGTGTTCAAGGTCAGGTTGGAGGAGGCCTTGAGTGAGCTGTGCTAGTGGGAGATGTCCCTGCCTATGGTAGGGGGTTGGAACTGGCTGATCCTTGAGGTCTCTTCCAACCTTCCCATTCTATGATTCTATGATTCTATCTTCATTATGAAGAACTTCCTCTTGATGTCAAATCTAACTTGCTGCAGTTTCAAACCCTGTCTCCTTTCCTCCAAGCCCTCCTAAACAGTCCCTCCCCAGTCTTCCTGTAGGTCCCCTTCAGATTCTGATATGCAGCTCTAAAGTCTCCCTGGAGCTTTCTCTTCTCTGAGCTGAATCACAGAACCCCAGACACATCCAGGTTGGCACAACCCCTCAGGAGCACCATGTCCAACCTAGAACCCTACTCTACAACATTCACCTTCAACCATAGCCCCAAGCACCACATCCAAACCACCCTTAAACACAGCCAGGGTTGGGGACTCCACCACCTCCCTGAGCAGATCATTCCAGTCCCTGACCACTCTCTGTGGAAAACTAAACCATCCAGTTAAATGAATTACTGAATTACTGAATGTTCAGGCTTGCCCTGGGAAGCTGTCTGGGATTTGTTTATCAGCACAGATTTTGCCTTGGAATCTTCTGGGCTTTGGAATCTTCCATGCCTGAGATTGCTCAGAGGGAAATGTAGGACTCAGTGGGTATCCCTGGTTGCTGCATCCTTTCTCCTGGTTCTTGCCTGATCATCCCCTCCCTGGGGGTGCTTACCCAGTGTCTGCACCCCTTCTCTTCCTCCCCTGGATCCTCTCTTCCTTCCTAGCCTGCCAGGGATGCCGAAATACCTTTGACACTCTCTGCCACAACACACTTCTGGCCAAGTTGGCAGCTCCTGGCTTGGACAGATTCACTCTGATATGGGTCAAGAACTGGCTGGAGGGTTGGGCACAGAGAATGGTGGTGAATGGTGCCGCATCCAGTTGGCAGCCGGCACCAGTGGTGTGCCCCAGAGACACACAGTCCTGTGCAATGTCTTTATTGATGATGTGGACCAGAGGATTGAGTCCAGCATCAGTGAGTTTGCAGGTGACACTAAGTTATGAGCAGGAGTGGATCTGCTGGAGGGCAGGAGGGCTCTGCAGGAGGGACCTGGGCAAGTTGGAGGGGTGGGCAGAGGGCAGTGGGATGAGACTGAACAAGGCTCAGTGCAGGGTTCTACACTTTGGCCACAACAACCCCAAGCAGTGCTCCAGGCTGGGGACAGAGTGGCTGAGAGCAGCCAGGCAGAGAGGGACCTGGGGGTGCTGGTAGAGAGCAGCTGAAGATGAGGCAGCAGTGTGCCCAGGTGGGCAGCAGAGCCAATGGCATCCTGGCCTGGATCAGGAACAGTGTGGCCAGCAGGAGCAGGGAGGTTCTTCTGCCCCTGTGCTCAGCACTGCTCAGGCCACACCTTGAGTGCTGGGTCCAGTTCTGGGCCCTTCAATTTAAGAAAGATGTTGAGGTGCTGGAAGGTGCCCAGAGAAGGGCAGCAAGGCTGGGGAGGGGCCTGGAGCACAGTCCACACTCAGCCTTCCACCTCCAAGGCCCATAGCAGTGCCACCCCTCCAAAAATCCAGACCAGAGGGCACCACAGAGGCCTTTTTTTTCCTAATTGACAAAAAGCTGAAGCAAACCTTCCCTTCTTTCAGGTTTCTAAGGCACATTTAAGTTATACAATGCATGCAATACACTTTACCATTTCTCTAGCAGTTATCCTGCAAGGGGAGGCACTTCACACAACTGCCACCAAATTCATACCACCCCACACTCCCTCCCTCTCTCTTCTCTTAGGAAGATTTCAACCTGATTTCACACACACACCCCCCCCCCCCCTTCTCTTAGTTTCTCTCTGCCTCCAACTTCCCACTGTTTTCCATCTCTCCATCCCATTTTTCTCTGCCTTCATTGCTGAAAACACTTTGACTGATCCCCCACCTCCTCCTCCCAGATGAAATGGCCACTTCCTTGACACACTGCAATTGCCAACACTCCTGGCTGCTGCTTCTCCTAAATGAAGCTTCTTTATGAGGAATGGCTGAGCTCAGCTCTCCATCAGCTCCTTTCCTGGTGCTGGGCAGGCACAGGCACAGTAGCTATGCAAGCAGCAACATCAGGGCTCTGCTTCTCTGCTGCTTGGTGCCTATAATTAAGCTGGAGCTTTATGATTCAGTGTCTGGGCTTTGTTTTTTTTTCTTTTTTTCTTAGCAAGCTGTGAGGAGCTCACTGGAGGAAGTGATTTTGCTGTTGGCTCCATTGCAGTTCTATATTCCTCCTGATTTTTCTCCCCCCACCCCAGTCATGTCAGGAGCACTCTTTTGAAAAATGTAGAATGTAGAAGGTGAAGTTTACAGCCAGCTTCCAGTTTTAAAAGTCAAAGAAAAAACCCAAGCAGCAGGAGGGAAGAAAAAGGAGAATAAAAGGAGTGGAAGGGTGAAAGGAGGGAGGGAAGGGCTCCAAAATGAGGGGGGGTGGGGTGGGGGAGGAGCTGTCCTGCTCCTAAGACACTTCTCACCAAAGTGTGTTCTGAATCTGCCTCTGGCTAAAGTGTCCCAACCTGCCCCCACCCTGAATGTGCATTGGGGCCCTGCCTTCACCTCCATGGGACCCCACTTGGCACTGTAACCTGCTGTGTCCCTCAGCTTCAGAACAGACACCTGCCAGTAGGCACTTGTCTGCCACCCCTGTGGAAAGCACAAACCAGAAAGCACAAACCAGGACCATTAGTCCCCTAAAGGCAAACAGCTGTGGTCCTGTTAGCCAGGAGCTAACCCTGTGCAGAGGGAGCTGGGGGTGTGCAGTCTGGAGAGGAGGAGGCTGAGGGCAGAGCTCATTGCTCTCTACAGCTCCCTGAGAGGAGGCTGCAGTGAGGTTGGGGTTGGAGAATAAAAGGAGTGGAAGGATGAAAGGAGAGAGGGAAGGATCCAAAATGGGGGGTGGGAAGAAGCAGGATCTGGAGCTGCATTGCTGCAGCATTGCCTCATGCAGCAATAAGCTGCAGAAATGAGAGGCAGGGAAAGGCAGAGGTGTCTGGGGGGGGCTGGAGCAAACTGGCCTTGTCCACAAGCAGGTCCACCCCACAAGGGCAGCCCTGCAAAGCCTCCTCTGATCTTCCTCCCTGAGCCAGTGCTTGTCCCTGCTGTGTCATGGGGAAGGGTCTGGAGATCAGGGCTGGGGAGGAGCAGCTGAGGGAGCTGGGGATGTGCAGTGTGGAGAAGAGGAGGCTGAGAGCAGAGCTCATTGTTCTCTACAGCTCCCTGAAAGGAGGTTGCAGTGAGGTTGGCTTAGGCTCTTCTCTCTAGTATCAGGTGATGGAAGGAGAGACAATGTCCTAAAGTTATGCCAGGGGAGGTTTAGGTTGGAGATGAGGAAACATTTCTTTGGTGCAAGAGTGGTCAGGGAAGAGAAGGTTCCAAGGAGCCCTTAGAGCAGCCTTCCAACAACTGAAGGGGCTGCAGGAGAGCTGGGGAGGGGCTTTGGACAAGGGTTGGGAATGCCAGGGTGAGGGAGAACGGCTTTGAGCTGGGAGAGGGGAGAGTGAGAGTGAAGATGAGGAAGAAGTTCTTTTCAGTGAGGGTGGTGAGACACTGGCACAGGTTGCCCAGGGAGGTTGTGGAGCACAGAAGCACCCAACGTGATCTTTGATCACGTTGGGTGCTTCTGTGCTCCACAACCTCCCTGGAGGTCTTCTGTGCTCCACAACCTCCCTGGAGTTGCTCAAGGGCAGGTTGGATGAAGCCTTGAGCAAGCTGAGCTGGTAGAGGTCTCCTTGCCATGGCAGTGGGGTTAGAACAGGATGATCTTTGAGGTCCCTTCCAGCTCAAACCATTCTATGATTCTATGAATCAGATCCAACCATCAACCTAACCCCACCGTGGCCATTAAACTATGCCCCACAGTGCCATGGGCACACATATCTTGAACACCTCCAGGAAGCTGGACAAGCAGGGGAACACATCTTGGAGCTATGCCTACACATAGAACCATTTCCCATGTCTTGAAGGACCTGGTTGGTCACCAACCAAATCCCAAATGCTTCTCATTTTCTGTGCCCATTTCTCTGCTCACTGATGGCAGTGCCCATAGCTGCAGAGCCTGGGAATACAATCCAGGCACATTCCTATGGGAATCCACAAGTGGTTCCTCAGAAAAACAACCAAAAAGAAGGGAGGGAGGGTGGAGAGGGAAAGGGGAGGGAACGAGTTTGTGCAATTCCTGCCCCCACAGCTGGTGCCAAGAGCTGCTGATAGCTGCGGGCGAGCTGTGCCGGCGCCGCGCTGGGGCTGCAAACACGTAGGAGAGGGGAAGGGAGACCCCAGGGAGGGGCAGGAGAATGAGTTCCAGCAGCACAGCAGCAATCATTAAAAATACTCTTGGGAAAATTAGGGCTGTCCCCAGCCACCATTATGTGACATGAAGCAATTAGCTCTGCTAAAGCTGGGAGCGTTTCGGACTAATTGGACACTTGGCCAGCGAGCTGGAAAGCCTAGAGAAGGAGTCAAGCAAGGCCCTGTGTGGCTCCTGCTTTGTAACACTGCTGGAGCTCACAGGATGCTGCCTGGCTTGAAAGGGAAGGGTCCTGTGTGTTGAATGTGTGAGCTTGGCAAAGGGCTCAGAGGAGATGCAGCAGCTGTTGGGTGCCTTTCAAACAAGCGTCTAAGCGCAGCCTGCTACGAAGGGGAGAAAGGGGCCTGGGAGTTGATGTTTGCTCTTAACAAATCTCATTTAGGAAGATTTGGGAGTTAAAATCTGGGCAAAAAGTAAACACACATGAAGCAGTAAAGCTTGCTTGGAAATCTGACAGCAGCTGGGAGCTTGGGGATCATAGAATCATAGAATGGGAAGGTTGGAAGGGACCTCAAGGATCAGCCAGTTCCAACCCCCTGCCATAGGCAGGCACACCTCCCACTAGCACAGCTCACTCAAGGCCTCATCCAGCCTGGCCTTGAACACCTCCAGGCAGGGAGCAGCCACAACCTCCCTGGGCAACCTGTGCCAGTGTCTCACCACCCTTACTGCAAACAACTTCCTCCTAACATCCACTTTCAATCTCCCCTCTGACAGTTCAAACCCATTGCCCCTTGTCCTGGCATTGCAAGCCCTTGTCAATAATCCCTCCCCAGCCTTCCTGTAGGTCCCTTTCAGATCCTGGAAGGCCCCCTTCAGATCCTGGAAGGCATACTACCTTTTGAGGAGAGGCTGAGGGAGCTGGGGGTGTGCAGCCTGCAGAAGAGGAGGCTCAGGGCAGAGCTCATTGCTCTCTGCAGCTCCCTGAAGGGAGGTTGTGGCCAGCTGGGATTGGGCTCTGCTGCCAGGCACCCAGGGACAGAAGAGGACACAGCCTCAAGCTGTGCCAGGACAAGGTCAGGCTGGATGTTAGGAAGAAGTTCTTGACTTCTGAGCACAGGCTGAGGGAGTTGGGAGTGTGCAGCCTGCAGAGCAGATGGTTCTGGGGATACCTCAGAGCTGCCTGCCAGTGCCTGGAGGGATCCTGCAGGAAAGGTGCAGGGGGACTTGTCCTGATGGTGTCTAGAGGCAGGACCAGGGGGAATGGTTTGAAGCTTAAGGAGAGTGGATTTAGACTGCCCTGGACAGCCTCTTCCTAGGCTTGCCTGCCCTTTTGGGGAAGAAATTATTCCTCACGTCCAACCTAAACCTCCCCTGGCACAACTTGATGCTGTTTCCCATTGTCCTGTCATTTGTTACTTGGGAGGTTGATCTCCACTTTCCCACAACCTCCTTACAGGCTGCAGAGCTGTGCCCAGGCCAACCTCAGGACATTCAACAAGGCCAAGTGTAAGGTCCTGCACCTGGGTAGGCACAATGCCAAGCACAGCTCCAGGCTGGGTGGGGAATGGCTGAGAGCAGCCCTGAGGAACAGGCCCTGGGGGTCTAGGGTGATGAAAAGCTCCAGATGAGGCTGCAGTGGGAGTGCAGCCCAGACAGCAACTGTGTGCTGGGCTGCAGCAAGAGCAGTGTGGGCAGCAGGGCAAGGGAGGGGATTGTGCCCCTTGGCTCTGCTCTCCTCACACCCCACCTGCAGTCCTGGGTGCAGTTCTGGAGCCCCCAGCACAGGAAGGACATGGAAGTGTTGGAGTGGGTCCAGAGGAGGCCACCAAGATGCTGAGAGGGCTGCAGCAGCTGTGCTGTGAGGACAGGTTGAGAGAGTTGGGGCTCTGCAGCCTGGAGAGGAGAAGGCTTCCAGGAGACCTTGGAGTGGCCTTGCAGGATCTGAAGGGGGCTGCAGGAAGGCTGGGGAGGGACTATTGACAAGGGCTGGGAATGGCAGGACAAGGGGAATGGGTTTGAAGTGTCAGAGGGGAGATTGAAAGTGGATGTTAGGAGGAAGTTGTTTGCAGTGAGGGTGGTGAGACACTGGCACAGGTTACCCAGGGAGGTTGTGGTTGCTCCCACCCTGGAGGTGTTCAAGGCCAGGTTGGAGGAGGCCTTGAGTGAGCTGTACTAGTGGGAGGTGTCCCTGCCTATGGTAGAGGGTTGGAACTGGCTGATCCTTGAGGTCCCTTCCAACCTTCCCATTCTGTGATTCTATGATTCCATACAAGGAGTTGTAGAGAGCCAGGAGGTATTCCCTCAGCCTCCTTTCCTCCAGAGAGTGGCTCCCAGGGGCAGTTGCCAGCCTGCCCCACACCTCAATTATGCCTGTGCCCCTGTATGTGTCTCTGCTTGTCCCACAGAGTCTCCAGGGTGGACACAAAGGGTATTGGTACAGTGGTGGGAGGCTTGGGGGGCGCCTGAACCCCTCAGCCCCAGGCTGTCTACCATGGGGTGCAGTGTTGAGGGCTGTGGCACTCCTGGGACCCCATGTGTGCCATGGCAGAAGAGACCAACTCCACCTGGCTACAACCTCCCTTCAGGTGGTTGTAGAGTGTTGCACAGCCAGGACCACAGTGCCTGAACACCACCAAAGACCCAAACAGGATCACAGAAGACATTGGGTTGGGAAGGACCTCTCAAAGCTCACCCCCTGCAGCCAGTAGGGTCACCTCCAACTAGAGCAAGTTGCACAGTGACCAAAACAGGATCACAGGAGACATTGGGTTGGGAAGGACCTCTCAAAGCTGACCCCCTGCAGCCAGCAGGGTCACCTCCAACTAGAGCAAGTTGCACAGTGACCAAAAGAGGATCACAGAAGACATTGGGTTGGGAAGGACCTCTCAAAGCTCACCCCCTGCAGCCAGCAGGGACACCTCCAACTAGAGCAAGTTGCACAGGGACCAAAACAGGATCACAGAAGACATTGGGTTGGGGAGGACCTCTCAAAGCTCATCCTCTGCAGCCAGTAGGGACACCTCCAACTAGAGCAAGTTGCACAGTGACCAAAAGAGGATCACAGAAGACATTGGGTTGGGAAGGACCTCTCAAAGCTCACCCCCTGCAGCCAGCAGGGACACCTCCAACTAGAGCAAGTTGCACAGGGACCAAAACAGGATCACAGAAGACATTGGGTTGGGAAGGACCTCTCAAAGCTCACCCCCTGCAGCCAGCAGGGACACCTCCAACTAGAGCAAGTTGCACAGGGACCCATCAAGTCTGACCTTGATTGTCACTTCAACCATATCCCTGGGCAACCTGCTCCAGTGGCTCACCCCCCTCATTGTGCAGAGCTTCCTCCAGGGGTAGACTTTGCTTTAAGAACTTCAGTGGCACTGCTGAGGTGAGGACAGAGTTAGCAAAGCTTCCCCTTGGAGAAATAAAGTGAATCAAAGTTGGCAGAGGGACAGAGCTGCTGTGCACAAAGCCCTCTGGTTTTACTGCTCAGGGAAACCCTCTTCTATAAACATCCAATCAATGTGTTAAAGGCTAAATAAAACACCTCAGACACTGGAGAGCTGAGCCCAACAGCTAGGAGGAATCCTAAGCAAGAAAACATTTTCTGAGGGATGAACCTGTCTGCTGCCAGTTTCTGTGCCTGTTGTACGTGGTTGAATCCATGTACAACCTCCCTGGAGGTGTTCAGGACCAGGTTGGATGAGGCCTTGAGTGAGCTGTGCTAGTGGGAGGTGTCCCTGCCTATGGCAGGGAGTTGGAACTGGCTGAGCTTTGCGGTCCCTTCCAACCTTCCCATTCTATATGCCCATGCCAGTCTTGATCAGGGTCAGACTCCTCCTGGGTACAAGGTTTCACAGGTGACATTGCTGTGACACAGCTCCTCAGGTGAGCCCAGGCAGATGAGGCTGAGCAGGAAGAGTTCTTTACTCGATCCAGAGCTGTTCCCATGTCACTTCTTGCCTTAGCAATGCACAGAAACATATTTTACCTGTAAACTGGACAATTAAGAAGGCAAATGTTACAAAACAGGAGGATTTATTGGCATAAAATTTGCCATCTATCAAGACAGCCTAAATAGTTTTACATAAAAAGCCATCTGGAAACAGGTTGTTTATCACATTTATTCAGTTGCAACTTGCTGGGTTAGAGCCTGTGCCTAGCTCATTAACTGTCAAGACAGTTCGACGTTGCTGATGAGAGGTGGATGGATTTGAATTCCTGCACCAGGCATGAATATTAACTCAGGCTCTTAGGCAGCTGCACTGCTTCAGACAGCCTGGACACCCTCTGCACTGGGATTCCTCTGTGAGAAGGAAACAGGTTGGGAAGCTGAGCTTCGCTTTTGACTCTGGTTGGTTGGAAACCTTGGGGTTAGGTCTAGGAAATCACAGAATCATAGAATGGGAAGGTTGGAAGGGACCTCAAAGCTCAGCCAGTTCCAACCCCCTGCCATAGGCAGGGACACCTCCCACTAGCACAGCTCACTCAAGGCCTCCTCCAACCTGGCCTTGAACACCTCCAGGGAGGGAGCAGCCACAACCTCCCTGGGCAACCTGTGCCAGTGTCTCACCACCCTCTCGCTCCACCTTNCAATCTCCCCTCTGACACTTCAAACCCATTCCCCTTGTCCTGCCATTCCAAGCCCTTGGCAATAGTCCCTCCCCAGCCTTCCTGCAGCCCCCTTCACATCCTGCAAGGCTACTCTAAGGTCTCCTGGAAGCCTTCTCTTCTCCAGGCTGCAGAGCCCCAACTCTCTCAGCCTGTCCTCACAGCACAGCTGCTGCAGCCCTCTCACCATCTTGGTGGCCTCCTCTGGACTGGTTCCAACACTTCCATGTCCTTCCTGTGCTGGGGGCTCCAGAACTGCACCCAGGACTGCAGGTGGGGTCTGAGGAGAGCAGAGCCAAGGGGCACAATCCCCTCCCTTGCCCTGCTGCCCACACTGCTCTTGCTGCAGCCCAGCACACAGTTGCTGTCTGGGCTGCACTCACACTGCAGCCTCAGCTTGAGCTTTTCACCAGCCCAGACCCCCAGGTGTGGGTTGCCAGGAAGGCAGTGCCAGTCAGAGCAACTCTCCTTCCATAGGGTAAAGGATTCCAATATCCAGCACTGTGTGAGGTGCTTTGGTGTCATTTCTCCTGCTGAAATAAGAGGAACTCTTCTTCCACAGAATCACAGAGCAGTAGAGGTAGGAAGGGATCCCTGGAGATCATTGAGTCCAATTCCTACTGCCAGAGCAGGATCACCTAGAGGAGGTCACACAGGAATGGATTCAGGCAGGCTTGGAATGCCTGCAGAGAAGGAGACAGAGTAAAGGGGGAGTGACTTTGCCTCCTGGGCTGTGTGCTCCACAGAACCACCACAGACAGCAAGAGCCTCCCTCTGCCTGCTGAGCAGCACAGGAGTCACAGCAGCGAGCCAACAGCCACCGGCTTGTCCTGACATTTGCTGTCTCCCTTGGTGGCAGTAATTGGATCCCCTGTTTTGAAATGTCAGAGCTCACGAGGTGCTGCTGTTGTGCTGAGCACTGAAGCTCTTCTGCTGGGGCCAGGACACTTTGCAGAGCTGCTATAAATAACCTAAGCAGAGCCCAAGGAGCGGATGCAGCAGGAGGGGAGAGGGAGGTGAGGCAGCTCAGCGTTGCTTGGAAATGAGGAGAGAGCTTAGAATCAGAGAATGGTTTAGGTTGGAAGGGACCTCAACAATCATAGAATCATAGAATCATAGAATCATAGAATGGGAAGGTTGGAAGGGACCTCAAGGATCATCCAGTTCCAACCCCCTGCCATAGGCAGGGACACCTCCCACTAGCACAGCTCACTCAAGGCCTCCTCCAACCTGGCCTTGAACACCTCCAGGGAGGCAGCAGCCACAACCTCCCTGGGCAATCATCTAGTTTCAACCCCCATTCAGCTTCAGTGATGCTGCCCACCAGAGCAGAGCTGCAGGGCAAATGATGGAGAGAGCTGCAGCAGCTCTGCTGTGAGGACAGGCTGAGAGGGTTGGGGCTCTGCAGCCTGGACAAGAGAAGGCCTCCAGGAGACCTTGGCGTGGCCTTGCAGGATCTG
>VWZE01005640.1:0-25936 GCA_013396675.1 Eubucco bourcierii | reverse complement strand
GCTCCAGCCCTCTGATCATCCTTGTGGCCCTTCTTTGAACACGTTTCAGCATCTCCAGATCTTTCCTATCCCAGGGGCTCCAGAACTGGACACAGTACTCCAGGTGGGGTCTCAGCAGAGCAGTGCAGAGGGGCAGAATCCCCTCCCTCACCCTGCTGCCCACACTGCTCTGGATGCAGCCCAGGCTGTGCTTGGCTCTCTGGGATGCAAGTGCACACTGCTGGCTCATGTTGAGCTTCTCATCCACCAGCACCTCCAAGCTCTTTTCTTCAGGACTACTCTCAATCTAGACCCTGCCCAGCCTATATGAGTGTCTGGGATTTTCCCAACCCAGATGCAGGACTGCTAGCTTTAAGAGGTGGCAGAAGCAAAGTTTTGGGTGATGTTTGCAATTCTACTGAGTCCAGTTCGAATCAACTATTTCTAAATTTCAAAGAAGTAGAAGGGATCAGTAATAGTTTGACACCACAGTCTGAGCTTTGCATGGCGTCTTCTCTTGAGCCAAAGCAAAAAATCCATCTTTTACATAGCTGTGTCAGAGCCAACTCAATAACATCAACATAAACTTAATGGATTTGACCTTCCTGTGCTGCGGGAAAAGGTGGAATATGTATTTAAACTTGGATTTGGCAATCGCATTACTTTCTTGACTCAAATTTGGTCTATAAGCCTCAGTGTAGAGAAAAAAAAACCCCAAAACTTTCAATGTGTTAATTTAAAACTCCTCTTTTACTTTTGAACATTTCTGTATTGATGTGACTCAGAAATATTTTCATTATTCAGTTAAGAGTCCTCCTTGTCTAGGCATTAAAATCTGAGAGCAGAAAGCAAAGGCTCTTGGCCTCTATGCAGCTCTGGGCAGCAGACTCTGCACCTGTTTTGCCATCTAGGAAGGTGCTAATCACTGCATCCACAGTGCAGGCTGCTTAGGCTGTGAGGCATTGTGTGAATTTTTTGCACCGCTGGAGCCCTTCTTCCACACTCTACTTCACCACAGAGTCTGCACTACAAACATTTTTGATAGCAGGTGTAGAAGATACCATCAAAATGAAAGCAGAGTGTGTCTGTCTCAGCCTCCAGGGTACAGTGCCAGCTGATAGGATGGCCTCAAAACCAGTTCTGAGAATTGAATTGCCTGAGATCTGGACACCCACCTGATGTCCCACATTGCACAGTGAGGCTCCCTGGAAGCCTTGGTCCTCCTGCACACCCCTGCAGTGCAGATGAGCTTAAACAAGACCAAGTGCTGAGTCCTGCAATCAGGTCACAAGAACCATACCAGCACTCCAGGCTTGGGGCAGAGTGGCTGCAAACTGTCTGGTGGAAAAAAGACCTGGGGGTGCTGGTTGAAAGCCAACTGAGCATGAGCCAGCAGTGTGCCCAGGTGGCCAAGAAAGCCACCAGCATCCCGTCCTGGATCAACAATGGTGTGGCCAGCAGGAGCAGGACAGTGACTGTGTCTCTGTGCTAGGCTGTGGTGAGGCCACACCTTGAACACTGGGTTTGATTTTGGGCCCCTCATTCCAAGAAGGACATTGAGGGGCTGGGGTGTGTCCATCATGAAGTTGGGAAAGTCTCTGGGGAGCAGGGCTGGTTATGAATGAAATATTTGGGTTTCAAATACAATTGAACACACAGCTTATTTTGCAGTCATGTGGGCCCCAAGGTAGCTTCACAACATTGATATTGATATCGACACAACATCACAGTATTGGTATCTTCTGCATTTCACTGTCAGTGGTGAGTCAGGAGTGTTAGACAGCTTTTGGAAAGGTCTGGCTTGTGTCTCAGCCCCAAAAAGGCAGGTGTGAAGAAGGTGGCTGAAAGTGCTGCTGTTCTTTCACAGTGGTTGGGTAGCTACTGCGTGTGGCTGGTTTGCACTGAGAGCAGAATGCTTGTCAGTAAATCATTTCCAGGTCTTTGGTGAAGCACAGAGGCCAACAATCAGTAATCAATTTGTTTTTCCTTCTCTTTGGTAACAGAGTTCAACGTCACTTGCAGATACAGAGGAGTTTTTCACGTTGAGAAGGATAGACGCTACAGCCTCACCTTCAGCGAAGCAGTCAAGCTCTGCAGAGCTCTCAATAGCACCCTGGCAACACTAGAGCAGGTGAAGAAAGCTAATGAGCTTGGATTTGAAACTTGCAGGTAAAGAAATGATGCGGGGAAAAAAAAACATATGTCATGACAAGTGCAGCTATCTGTGCTCTATAGCCTGGGATAATTACAGCAGACATCATGTGGCTGTTAATGAGATGGCAATAACAGTCCTTAAGTTATACTCTGTGATGAACAACACATCTTTCCATGCCTATGTGGTTCCTCTCAGTCCAGTGTCAAATAAGTCCTTGCCTCCATCACACGCTACCCACCAATTATCTTTAAAAAAAAAACCCAACAACCATAGCCTCTTGCAGGTAGAATATAAAGATAGAAAAAGATGGAGAGTGTAATAAACTCCTGATGAAGATTAGAGATCCACAGAATCACAGAATGTCAGGGGCTTGAAGTGATCTCAAAAACTCATCCAGTCCAACCCTCCTATCACAGCAGGATCACCTAGAGCAGATCACATAGGAACACGTTCAGGTAGATTTTGAATATCTCCAAAGAAGATGACTCCACAGCCCACCCTGGGCAGCCTGTTCCAGGGTTCTGTCACCTTCACAGGGAAAAAATTCTTACTCATGTTTCCATGGAACTTCCTATGCCTCAAGTTTCACCATTGCCCCTTGTGCTGGCATTGGGCATCAGCCAGCAGAGCCTGGCTCCAGCCTCTTGGCACTCAGCCTGCACATGTCTATAAACATGAATGAGGGCAGCCCTTAGGTTCCTCATCTCCAAGCAGCACAGCCCCAGCTCCTTCAGGCTCTTCTCATAAGACAAGGACACCTCTCAACCAGATTCACCCGCTCAAGGTCTCATCCAGCCCAGCCTCCAACACCTCCAAGCAGGAGGCAGCCACAGCCTCCCTGGGCAGCCTGTGCCAGAGTCTCAGCACCCTCCTACTGAAGAATTTTTCCTCAGTTCCAGTCTAACCTTGCTCTGCCTCAGCTTCAAACCATTCCCCCTTGTCCTGTCTCTAGACACCCTCAGGAAAAGTCCCTCTGCAACCTTCCTGGAGTATCCCTTCAGCTATTAGAAGGCAGCTCTGAGGTCCCCCTGGAGCCTTCTCTTCTGCAGGCTGCACACCCCCAGCATCCTTAGTCTGCCCTCACAGCAGAGCTTCTCCAGCCCTTGGATCATCTTTGTGGCCTCCTCTGGACCACTTCCAGCAGCTCTGTGTCCTTCTGCTAGGGACACTGGAACCAGAGGCAGTATTTGAGGTGGCCACAGTCCTCTTGATTCAGCCCAGGATATGATTTGCCTTCTGGGCAATCTTATAATTTGAAAGTAGAGAAGTTTCAAAAGACAGCCAAAAAATGATAAAAAAAAACCCAAATCACATTGTCAAGTGACCTAATTACCCTCTGTAATTTATGATGCACAGGACAACAGATGTGGATAACACAGACTCCCATTTAGCAAATAATGAGTACAACGAGAGACAAGATACTGGAAGCTGGGTAAAAGAAAATAGCGAACACTAATACAACAAAACAGGTGTAATGTCCTGCAACTGGGCTGGGGCAGTGCCAGGCACTGATAAAGACTGGGCAGGGTCTGGCTTGAGAGCAGTCCTGAAGAAAAGGACTTGGGGGTGCTGGTGGATGAGAAGCTCAACATGAGCCAGCAGTGTGCACTTGCATCCCAGAGAGCCAAGCACAGCCTGGGCTGCATCCAGAGCAGTGTGGGCAGCAGGGTGAGGGAGGGGATTCTGCCCCTCTGCACTGCTCTGCTGAGACCCCACCTGGAGTACTGTGTCCAGTTCTGGAGCCCCTGGGACAGGAAAGATCTGGAGATGCTGGAAGGTGATCAAAGAAGGGCCACAAGGATGATCAGAGGACTGGAGCTGCTATGATGTGAGGATAGGCTGTGAGAGTTGAGGCTGTTCAGTCTGGAGAAGAGAAGGCTCTGAGGAGACCTTTTTGTGGCCTTCTGGTGTCTGAAGTGGGCTACAAGAAAGCTGGGGAGGGACTTTTTAGGGTGTCAGATAGTGATAGGACTGTGGGGAATGGATACAATCTAAAGGAAGGCAGATGGAGATTAAACCTTAGGAAGAAGTTCTTCATCATGAGAGTGGTGAGAGACTGGTACAGGTTGCCCAGGGAGGTGGTGGAAACCTCATCCCTGGATATTTTGAAGGCCAGGCTGAATGTGGCTCTGGGCAAGCTGATCTAGTGTGAGGTGTCCCTGTCCATGGCAGGGGGGTTGGAGCTGTGTGATCTTTGAGGTCCCTTCCAGCCCTGACAGCTCTGTGATTCTGTGAGTCTCTGTGTGTGTGGACGTTTTTCCCCAAACAGTACCCAATCTGGGACATTTCTGTGATCTGTGAAGTGGTCAGAGTAGATCAGCATCTGATCTGGTTTTGCAAATTGAAGGGTGTATTTGTTATGCAAATCATCCTGAACATCCAGATGCGGAGAGTAGGTGGAACCCTGGAGATGGAACCCCAGTGCTGTAACTTTGAAGCTGTCCTTTAGAAGATCAGATCACACAGATTCGTTCTTTCTACATATAGCATTCTCTGTAGCTCCCTGAAAGGAGGTTGGCCTCTTCTCCCAAGGAATAAGTAATAGGACAAGACCAAATGGCTTCAGGTTGCACCAGGGAAGGTTTAAGTTGGACATTAGAAGAAACTTCTTCACTGAAAGGGTTCTTAAAGACTGAAACAGGCTGCCCAGGACAGTGGAACAATCTCCATTCCTGAAGGGGGTTGAAAGCCATTTAAGATGTGATGAGGGACATGCTTTAATGATGACCTGGCAGTGCTGGGCTAACAGATGAGTTTGATCAGGTCTCTTCCGACTCAAAATGATTTTATGTAGGCAAACCATTAGAGAGTTGAAATGAATGTCAGTAGATTTTCAACTTTATTGCAATATGAAGTAGAGGGCAGATGTGGAGAAACAGGATCTTTATTCTGACTGACTGGAGTAGTAAAGTTGAGTGGACATTTCTCCCAAATGGCAAGGTTTTAATTCCACCGCTATGAAAAGCAGTCCTGGCATCAGCCTTGCTTGCAACTATTTCCTGTGAGTGATTCCATTTTAGGTTTAGTCAGTGGTACTTTCCTCCCTGAGTGCTTAATGCATGAATGTTCTTTCCTACTGACTTGCAAACCCACAGTAACTGAATAAATCCCAGACTCACAGAACGTTAGGAGCTGGGAAGCACCTCCAGAAATCATCCAGTCCAACCCCCCTCCCAGAACAGGAGCACCCAGGGCAGGTCACACAGGAATACATCCAGGTGAGTTCGGAAAGTCTACAGAGAAGGAGACTCCACAACCTTTTTGGGCAGTCTGCTCCAGGCCTCCAGCACCCTCACAGTGAGAAAGTTTTCCCTCCCATTCCTGTGGCACCTCCTCTGCTCCAGCTGGCACCCAGCGCCCCTTGTCCTGTCCTTGGACATCCCTGAGCAGGGCCTGTCTGCGTCCTCCCCACACTGCCCTGCACATTGATAACCTTAATGGAGACAGAGAATGTGTCAGCAGTGAGTTCACAGGTGACACCAAGTTAGGCGGCAGTGTTGGTCTGCATGAGGGCAGGGAGGCTCTGCAGAGGGACTTGGATAGGTTGGATCCATGGCCAACGTTAACAGGATGAGCTTCAACAAGGCCAAATGCCAGCTCTTGCACTCTGGCCACAACAATACCAAGCAATGCTACAGGCTTGTTGCAGTGTGGCTGGAAAGCTGCTGGCAGAAAGCCACCTGGGGATTGTAATGGACAAGCACATGAACATGAGCCAGCAGTGTGCCCAGGTGGCAAAGAAAGCCACTGGCATCCTGGTTGGGATCAAAAATGCTGTGTCCAGCAGGAGCAGGGAGGGGATTGTCCCCTTAGACTTGGCTCTGATGAGGCCACACCTGGAGTGTTGTGTTCAGTTTTAGGCATCTCATTACAAGAGAGATGTGGAGGTGCTGGAGCCAGTGCAGAGGAGGGCAAGGAAACTACGAAGGGCCTGGAGAATAAATCTGATGAGGAGCAACTGAAGGAGCTGGGGATGGTTAGTGTGAAACAGAGGAGGCTGAGGGCAGACCTCATTGCTGTCTACAGCTACCTGAAGGGATCTCGTGGAGAGGTTGGTGCTGGTCTCTTCTCACAGGGCATTAGTGATAGAACAAGAGGGAATGGCCTCAAGCTGCAACAGGGCAGATTTAGGCTGGACAGCAGGAAGAAATTTTTCCCAGCAAGAGTGGTCAGGTGCTGGAAATTGTTACCCAGGGAGGTGGTGGAGTCACCAATTCTGGATGTGTTTAAAGGTGGTTTGGATGTGGTGGTTGTGGCTACGGTTTAGGGTGAACCTTGTAGATTAGGGTTCTGGGTTAGACTTGGTGATCCTCAGTCTCTTTTCCAACCTGAACGCTTCTGTGATTCCGTGACTCTGCAAACAAGAATGAGGGCAGCCCTCTGGGTCCTCTGCTCCAAACTGAAGAACCCCGAGTCCCTCAGCCTGTCGTCCTCACAGGGAGATGTTCCACTGCTGTGATCTGTAACAGGCTGTGTTTCCCTCTGCTCTTCATAGGTATGGTTTCGTGGTGGGGCACATTGTTATCCCACGGGTGAAGCCCTATCACCTCTGCGCAGCAAATCACACCGGCGTTTACAAACTGGCCACCAATACCACGGGGCAGTACGACGCCTACTGCTACAATGTGACAGGTACACGTGTGCTGTGGGGCTGCAAGCTCGTGGATTCACTGGATGGCTTGGCTGAGAAGGGACCTCCAAGATCATCCAGTCCCAATTCCCCTGCCGTTGGCAGGGACACCTCCCACTAGCCGGAGCCTCCCTGGGCAACCTGTGCCAGTGTCTCCCCATCCTTGCTGGAAAGAACTTCCTCATCTCCAGTTTCAATTTGCCTTCTTCCGGCTCAAAGCCGTTGCCCCTCATCCCTACAAGGCAAATCTAATGGAGAAGCCTCCCTTCCCATAGAGGGCAGGTTGGAGCAGATGATCCCTAAGGTCCCTTCCAGCCTAGGCCATTCTGGAATCATCTACCTCTGAAGCTGGTGGTTTGTGACTACGTGCCATTAATGTCAGCACACGTGTGAAGGATCTCTGCACTTCCTCAACTGAGCACTTCCTGTTTTCCTTCTTTTCCAGAAACAAGGAACATATCATGTGATCCAATTGAAAGGTTGGATGCTTCTTTCCTGACTGATCAGGATGAAATAGGTACTGTGTTGATCAGAAAAACTTGCCCTTTCTTTCAGGATCTGGTTGTCTTTCGTTACACAAACAACTGCTAATATGAAAAATCAAGCCAAACATAGTAAGAAGTCAAGAGGTGTTGACAGCAACTAAAACCATTAGTCATTTGTCTTCCCATAAGTCTGGTGGGGCCTGGCATTTCTCAAGGTGCTGCCAAATACCTTTTTTTTATAGATGTTTGACATTTTTTAGCAATTGAGAACCACTAATGCTGCTTTGACATATAGGGGGCTTTGCTTAAAACCTTTCTACATCATAACCTTCCTGCACCTTGTTTGAGCTGCTGATTAGAGAAGCAGCTGGAAGCAGAAGAAAATTCTCAGATTATTTGTGCCAAGTTCTGAAGTTTGGATTGGCTTTACAGAAATCAGGGTTTTATGTTCACTATTGAATTAAGCTGTGTGATCAAAACACCAAAATACTTGATGCAGAGCAGGCTCTATGTCCAGCACAGGTTTAGGAAGGGCAGGTCCTGCCTGATCAACCTGATTTCCCTTTATGAACAGGTTGCCTGCCTGGTGAATGCAGGGCAGGCTGTGGATGTAGTCTACCTGGACTTCATCAAAGCCTTTGACACCATCTGCCACAACAAACTCCTGGCAAAGCTGGCAGCTCCTGGCTTGGACAGATTCACTCTGATATAGGTCAAGAAGCGGCTGGAGGGCTGGGCCCAGAGAGTGGTGGTGAATGGTGCCACATCCAGTTGGCAGCTGTCACCAGTGGTGTGCCCCAGGGATCAGTGCTGGGCCCGATCCTGTTCAATATCTTTACTGATGATCGGGACCAGGAGATTGAGTCCAGCATCATTAAGTTTGCAGATAACACCAAGTTAGGAGCAGGTGTGGATCTGTTGGAGGGTAGGAGGGCTCTGCGGAGGGACCTGGACAGGCTGGATGGGTGGGCATAGGCCAATGGGATGAGATTGAACAAGGCTAAGTGCAGGGTTCTACACTTTGGCCACAAGAACCCCAAGCAATGCTGCAGGCTGGGGACAGAGTGGCTGGAGAGCTGCCACGCAGAGAGAGACCTGGAGGTGTTGGTAGAGAGTAGCTGAACATGAGCCAGCAGTGTGCCCAGGTGGGCAGGAGAGCCAATGCTATCCTGGCTGCATCAGGAACAGTGTGGCCAACAGGACAAGGGAGGTTATTCTGCCCCTGCACTCAGCACTGGTCAGATTCTATGATTCTGTATATTTGACAAATACAACCATCAGTGTAGGTGACTCACACACAATGATGTATGATCTGCATAGATTAGATAGGATGGCAAAAACTTATGAGCTGGTGTTGATTCACAAGTATTTATTTGTCTGCCTTAAGTTGTTGAGTGTTCCTTCAACACAGCTCTGCAACTCCTTGATGTCATCAGCTACTTCCTTCTCTCTTCCCAACAGTCATTGATAATGCAGACGGCTCCAGTTACAATGCGGACGGTACGCGGCACAGCGGAGAGTCCTTCACCTCAGGTGCCGGTGATGACAATGTAGGGAGTGAATCAACACATGACACAACTCCCATGGATCCTTCCATCAGGAGATCCAGCCCATCATATTATGGAAGTGCTACTCCAACCTCAGAGCTGCCAGATCATTCTTCTGGAGGGGGTGAAAAGAACGTTCCTGTAAGAGACACTGGTAAGAGCACTAGGTTTTCACTGCCCCCTTTGAGATAACTGAGGGAAGAATTAGACCACTACTTAAAGGCTATTGTAAGAGAACAAGAAGCACCATCCCTAACTGGTGTCCTAGAAAGGTAAAAGGAGGGTGTGTGTCTTTGAAAGCAAGCAGCAGCATTCAGACTGTCTGAGAACACCTTTGATAGCAGGGGAATAGAAAGCAACAACTCCTTCAGCACAGTTTCCAGGGCTTTGAGAAGAGAAGGTTCTAAGAATCAGCAACCTGTTCTTGTTCAAATGTTTGTTTGACCAAAGACTCAGCAACATACCTAGCAGTGAACACAGAGGTTGGTGAGGCTGACATTAAATAAGAGGAGCAAAGAGGAGCTCACAGTCACAGGTGATTTCTCTTCGCACCAGTACAGGAGGTATTTGTGCGTTACAGAATGGTCAGAGAGATAAAAGTGTCCAATTAAAATGTCATTGATGTCTCCTTCCTTTGGGTGATAAAACCAGATTGCATTTTCAAGGTGCCCTCTCAAATCCAGAAGCCACACACTGCTTTCCAAGGCTTTCTGCAGGGTAGCAAATCAGATTGAGGGAGTTTGGGCTGTCAAGTCTGGAGAAGAGAAGGCTCCAAGGAGACCTTACTGTGGCCTTCCAGTATCTAAAGGGGGCTACAGAAAAGCTGAGGAGAAACTTTTTAAGGTGTGAGGTGGTGGTAGGTCTGAGGGGAATAGAGCAATACCAGAAGTGAGTAGATTCAGATTGGATGATAGGAAGAAGTTCTTCAGCATGAAGGTGGTGAGAGAATGGCACAGTTTGCCCAGAAAGCTTTTGAGGCCAGGCTGGATGTGGCTCTGGGCAAGCTGATCTAGTGTGAGGTGTCCCTGCCTATGTCAGCGGGGTTGGAACTGAATGGTCCTTGAGGTCCCTTACAGACCTGATGATTCCATGATTCTGTGCATTGGAGGGCCTTGCACCCTGCCTCACTTCCTTGGTGGGATGGCACATGTTTGGAATCAGCTCTTGTGTTCCAGGTGTGGCTGAAGCGCTCAGAGGTCTGAAAGTGCAGCTGCCATTCAACCTAGGGGATACAAATACAATTCCCCCTCCAAGTACAGTGGAGTTTACTGCCTGGCCTTGGACTACAGGTTTTTTAGCAAATCACCAACAAGGTAGCAATGAAGGATGTAAGTAGCTTGCATCGCTATCATTAATACATACTGACATTAAGGGGAAAAAAAAAAAAAAGAAGAAAGAGTGAAGAAGAGCAGAAGCACTGGGATCCTGAAACGCTTGCTTTCCCATGTAGTTAGCATCATGAAAGGTAACCCAAACACTCTCTTCCTAAGGAGCTAGGGTCAGGAACATTGCCCAGGTGTGCAGCAATATTTCAGCTGCTTACCACGGGTGCTCTTCCCAGCTCCTCTTACATGCAGAGTTCAGATTTTTTGACTAGATCTCAGAATACACCTCAGTCAAGAAGGGAATACAAACAGCTTCACTCAGTGCTCTGGGATCCTTGTCCAGATGGCACAGATCAGCAACTGGAGCTTGCAGCACATGAACAGATCAGTGCCAGGGTGTTCATTACTACCAACATATACTGCACTTGAAAGTGATATCCTTCCTATGCTGGTAAAGGAAGGCTGCTTGCGGAATTCTGTGCAGAACCTAGCCTGCATCTGTCTCCTCTCTTGAAGCATTGAATAAAGGGGTGAAGCTTGCTGTAGAGAATAGCTGAAGTAGTTGTGAGTTGTGAGTCTCACCTCGGCTAATGCAATAGTAATGATCCATCCTTTGCTGCGCAGATGATGAAGTTTCTCCTGTATCCTCTGACTTCCCTTTGGTGATGGAAACTGATGACTCCCCTAGCGGAGCTGGTGGACCATATCCTGCGAGTACCAGTAAGATTTATGTATTATCTGTATGCATTAAAACTGCTTTCTTCTTCCAGCTGGGTGCTCTGGTAAGTGCTGAAATATCTCCAGTTTTGAAACAGTACTCCCATGCTTAAAAATGAGTTTAGAGAGACCTGCTGGTTTGTGTTCCCCACTGCTTTTTTTCTCACGCCTCTTTCACTCTGTGTGGAACAACAGATAAGTGCAACCACATATCACCTCAGTTTCTTTCTGATGTAGGAGAGGACAGTTTTGTCCATCTGTGGTGGGAGTGTATGTTTCTAATACATTTGTGGTTGTGAATGTGGGCAATCCACGTGGAGACCATTGCCTCACTCACCAAAGCGGCGCTCGAAGAGGCAGTTCTGATTGCCAAGCCACTTTGCACTGCAAGAAGTAGTTTTGTCCTATTTGTTGGCAATATGCATGAGAAAACAAGTGGGGCTCGTGGTAGCTCCAGAGGCTTCCAAAGAGGAGCAACCATTCTCTCTGCTTTGTCCTTAAGTAGCTGCACTGAGTGGGGAAAAGGACCTGTGGTGTTTTTGTCAGATATGTAGAACACAGCAGCTACAGCAAACAGAAAACTTTCCAAGCCGTCTCCCCCATGTTGGAGTGGAGCTGTATCTGTGTTCACTCCACTTCTTAAGTTCAGAGCGAGAAAGACCTTTGCCTCATAAAGTGAAGGGAGGGCGTTTGAATGATACAGAGATCTACAGAGGCATGTTGTAATAAAGATTGAACTGGCTGAAGTGAAAGCTTCTTCCTGCTGACTCTTTTATTCCCACCACAGAAGCTCGCAATAGGATTTTGCTTTCCTGTACGCTGGCTACTGCTAAATGATCCAATAGTCTGTGTGACCTAGAGGGACAGTGTCCTTCTCACTGCATTTAAACCACAAGCTAGAGTAAGAGTGATCTGCTGTACTGAGAGACAGAAACCCACTCAGCCAAACATCTTGTCTCAGAGCATGTGGAGGTTTGGTACCAACATGCGAAAGTCAAAAGGAAGTATCAGGCTGACCTTCCCCCTTCTTGAAAGCAAGTGGAGAACTTTCTGCTGTTTGTTGCTTTGCTGCCAAGTGTTGCCTCTGAGTGGGAAGAAAATCCCACCTGGTAACAGTGGGCAGTTTGTCTGATCGACTTTGGTGGTGATGTTTCCTTCACAGCTGTTTACTTCTGAATGTAGGTGTGAATTACTGCCTCCTTATACAGACCTTTCTGTACCCACTGCAAACAGTCTGCAGTCTTGCCAGGCAGGAAAGCTTTTGGGTTTTCCTTATAGATCCCACAGTTATGTCCCTTTCTTTTGAGAATGGCTCTGTCTCGTGGGCATGACTGTTTCACTGAAAGAAAATGAAAGGTATTGAGGGTTCTAAAAGATCAAAATGACTACAGAACCATGCAAACAAAGGCATCAATACTGACCTATGTGTGTCACAGCAGTCGGGGCCTTGGCATGGTTACTTATTGGTATAGGATTGACTAGCTTCCTGGAGTAAAAAGATTCTAAAGGTGCTGCACCTGGGCTGCCCTAGCAGCTTATACTTAGCAACACTACTGCTATAAAGCCACAGAGAACCATTTAATTTCATTTTACTGCATTACAAATTAGTGAGCTATACAGCACTCTTTTCACAACTCACACATCTCCACCAGAAACCATCAAAGATTCAGCAGCACAGGAGAAAGTTCCATGGAGAAGGAGAAAAAACAAGAGAAACCCATGCCCCAGTGTCTGTGTTTATATTGTGCAAGAGGGAAGCCTCACTGAAATACCCTAGCCAGAATTTAATTCCCCAGAGAAAAATCCCACATAGAGGGAAATTAAGAGGGAAAAAACCAAACCAAAACCAAACCAAAACAAACTCTAAAACAAAACAAAACAAAAACAACCAATGAAACAAACAAACAAACAAAAAACCCAAACAAATCCCCAAGCCTGTTTGGCATTTCCCTTCAGCTAGATGGCTACAAACATAGCTGTCTGGTTCTAAATGGCGACAAACTCAGGAACAAAGCTGGGGGCTCTTCATCGTGGGGCTGGGAGGGGTTGATCCTTACAATTCTGACTCCTGTGTCTTGCATCTTGCAGTGCTTTCATATATTGCACAACAATATATCCAAACTCATGTCTTTGGTGTTCTTTTTCAAGGTATTTAAACTGATATAGATTTAAAGGGTTGGGGGTAGGGGGTGGTTAATGAAAAAGAGCACATGATGCCTCTTTTCTTCTTTTTTTCATCTTCATCTTTGAGATACAGAAGATGGTCTAAATGTTGACACAAATACTGGTTGTGAGGAACTGCCAGAATAAAAATATTTCCTGGGCGGGGGCAAAACAACAAACCAAACAAAATGCAACTTATGTTGGTAGATTTTGCTTTCTTTTGGTGAAATGTGTGTCTGCCTTGGTGTGCAGGTCATATAAACTCTGCTTCTTGGCTTCTTGAGGAATAACTTAGTAGAGGAAAATGTGAAGCTCTCGGCGGGCTTGCTTGAGGGATCTGAGTTTCTGTGGTGTGCATGCCTCTATCAACCTGGAGTGCTTTCTCTCAAATCCTGGGCTTTGCCTCACAGACTTGACCTATTTGGAGCTGTCTCAGGTGAAAACACAGAATTCGGTGACTTTTCTGGACTTCCAGAGCTGCTAACACAGTCTCATACTTCTAGTAGAACATTTCAAACTCCACTGCCAGCAAAAGCTTTGGGTACGTTTGCTGTGGGAGGAATGTAATGCACCCTGGGTTCATACATTCATCTGGAACTCACATCTCTCTCAGTGGCATGAGCATGCTCAGGGTGCTGGTGCTGGAGGACTTGACTTTGCTGGAGGAAAAGTGCTTCCTGAGAAGTCCTAACAAGGTCTTGGTTGAATGAACCATCTCCTGACAGCTCCAGCGCCCCATCGTGATGACCTGGAGAAAGCCACCACCCAAGCTTGGTGGAATCCATTCTCAAACCACTGGTGGTGGTCAAATCCTGGAGAGAAGACAGAAGGACCCACGCAAGCAACCGAGGGTAAAGGATGCCACCCTAAAGGGTGCTTTGGTTAGGGGCTGAATACCCAGGGCATCAGCAAGCCTCAGAAGTGTTGGATGAAGGGGTGGTTGAATGTGTGGCCTGTGTCACTGCTTTTATTTAGTATGGGTTTGAAATGGGAAGAGCAAGGTTTAGGGCCACCTCTCACTGGCTGCATGTTTGGTAGTGACAGAGCAGCTGTCCACTTTGTTCATGTCCTGTGGAGAGGTTTGTGTGTCTGAAAGCACTAAGGACATGACTCCTCTTACAGAGGGGGTTTCTAGAGGGTTTTTCTTCTCTCCTGTTGAAAGCGATATAGAATTAGGCTGTTCCAATGAGAAGGGCTTGTGGGACAAAGGTAAAAAGTGATTTCAAGCCAGTCTAGTGTGCTCATTCTGCTAGAAGAGGACAGAGCATGGCTAGCGCTGTGAGCATGCACAGGGCTCTGAAACGTAGCTAAGAGAAGTGCTGGGGCAGCTTGCCCAAGAGCATGGCAGAGTGAAGGATCCCTCCTGGGTAGAGGATTCAGGAGGAGGCACAGGCTGTGAGGAGTATGGCGCTGTGCACTGCCCTGTGGGTGTGAGGCTGTGCACGAGGGAGGCAGGACAGCATGGCTGCTGACAGCAGGGGACGTTGGGCGTTAGGGCATCATGGAAGGTTTAACATCACCACAGCAGATGTGACCTCCAGTGGCTATGGTTCAGATGATGAAGACTCTTCAGAGGAGGTGACTTACCCAACAGTGTTTCCAGGCTGGGATGGGAGTGTGGACAAGGACGAGCATGCCCCAAATACTAGTAAGGACCTTATTCCCTTTCTGGGTGTTTTCTTTCTTCTTTTTGCTGTTCTGCCCAGTGCTCCTCCTCCTCTGACACACATTTGTAGCGTGAAAATTGGAGGCTGTCTTGGCCAACTCTTGTTTCATACACTTCTCCCATGCTATAGGAAAAAAACAACCTTTAGATCTTGTGATCTCCATCTCCTTAGAAAGCAACATCTTCCATTCCTTCTAGAACTGATGTCTTGTCTCCATTCGTGTCTGATTTCTGCCTTTCCCCTGTGGCATGTTGTGTCTCAGGAATTCCTCCATGGAGGGAGCTTCTAACTTCTACAGGGGTGGCTCAATTGCTTCTGTTGGCATGCCCCTCCCTCCATGCCCAGTGGACAAGAAGCCTCTAATTTCTTGACATTTTTCTACAAAAAATATCTTTCTGCCCCTCCGTGCCCATCCCAGACAATTGCTGTCATGTCCAGTGCTGTGTTCAGAGGAAATCCTGGGTAGTAGCAATGTGCTGGTGGAGGTAACCTGCAGCTCTCTCTCCATGCTCTGCCTCATGGTGTCAAGTTCTGGTGTGGGTGTTGCTGCCAGCAGCAGGCCAAGGGCAATGGCTGTTGCTGAGCCCAGGTCTTGGGCATCACTGGCTTATGGGGCTGTCAGTGGAAGAGAATGCTGCACTAACAAGTGTGCTTATCTCTGGGTGTCCTTTTCTGCCCCTTCTAGATATTTCTTCCACTTTTTGTACATGCTTTTATGTCATCCTGGTGGACATTGCTCATCCTAGAGACTAAGCCTGACTTCTCTCTCCCCATGGCAAAGCCTGGGAGGAGCTCATTTACCTTGCTGAATGTGAAGGGTCAGCAAACCCCTGCGGGCCTTTAGTGCCTTCTCTCAAGGGACTCTGTTGTTTCCTGGAGCTCAAAACTGCTGCTTGCAACTGGCTGAGAGGAATGTAATGCACCCTGGGTTCATACATTCATCTGGAACTCACATCTCTCTCAGTGGCATGAGCATGCTCAGGGTGCTGGTGCTGGAGGACTTGACTTTGCTGGAGGAAAAGTGCTTCTTGAGAAGTCCTAACAAGGTCTTGGTTGAATGAACCATCTCCTGACAGCTCCAGCGCCCCATCGTGATGACCTGGAGAAAGCCACCACCCAAGCTTGGTGGAATCCATTCTCAAACCACTGGTGGTGGTCAAATCCTGGAGAGAAGACAGAAGGACCCACGCAAGCAACCGAGGGTAAAGGATGCCACCCTAAAGGGTGCTGAATACATCAGGGCAGCAAGCCTCAGAAGTGTTGGATGAAGGGGTGGTTGAATGTGTGGCCTGTGTCACTGCTTTTCTTTAGCATGGGTTTGAAATAGGAAGAGCAAGTTTTGGGGCCACCTCTGCCCTGTGAGTATGATGCTGTGTGTGAGGGAGGCAGGACAGCATGGCTGCTGACAGCAGGAGACCTTGGGCGTTAGGGCTTCATGGAAGTTTTAACATCACCACAGCAGATGTGACCTCCAGTGGCAATGGTTCAGATGATGAAGACTCTTCAGAGGAGGTGACTTACCCAACAGTGTTTCCAGGCTGGGATGGGAGTGTGGACAAGGACGAGCATGCTCCAAATACTAGTAAGGACCTTCTTCCCTTTCTGGGTGTTTTCTTCTTTTTGCTGTTCTACCCAAGTGCTCCTCCTCCTCTGGAACATATGTATGCAACCAGCACCCATGCAGTAGTGGGAGTCCTCTCTGTGAAAGATGTCCAAACATAATTTGGGGAGGCTAAACCCCCAGTGGCCTTTTCACTGGGAAGTGTAAACAAACCAATTCCATATTCACCACCTTCTACACTTTTCCCATGTGCTTTCCAAACATCATCTCATTTCTTTTTTGTCATCTCAGATGTTTAGGCACAATCCAATACCCCAGCTTAGCACACAACCTTATGTGGCTAATATGAATGATCCCACAGTGGTCATCTTGTAACTCATTTTGTTTTTCTTTTAAAAAGTAAAATTAGTCAGACATAACAAAACCTATTTTGCCTCAAAACCAGAAAACCACCACTTATGAGGAACAAAGCCAAATGCTGTGTGTCGCTGAAGGACACAGTCTGCTACTTGGCTGGGAGCAGGGAATAGCCTCAGCCCCTGGACTTTTCCTGCTATGAGTGCTACCATTAGTGACTGTGCTTTGCTGCTCTTGTTTACACAAAGAATCTCTTCCTTTCTTTGTAATTCAGTTTAATTTGAACACACCTTAATGTGTCTTCTGCCTGTGCACTCCTCTCGCAATGTTTTATCATTCACTGTTTATAAGATCAGTTGGGGTTTTTTTTTTTGTTTCTGGAGGTAGTGGACTACTTGGATGTTCGGTTTGGGTTTGGGATTTTTTTGGGAAGAGATTGTAATTTGTAGAAGAAAATACAAAAATGCCACCTTGCTCTGGGGCTGTTTTTCTCTCATGAGTGTTTCCTACATCAATCCACCTATCTTTGCACTCCGCGATGGTGCCACATGGCCTTCCAGCTGCTGTTGATAGCCTAGTGGTGTCTGCATGCTCTGTGGGTGGAATGTGTGCAGGCTCTGCTAGCAGACTCTTGTGGAAGTCTTGTACAATGCAGCCCCAACTGTATTGTAGCTCTCTTGCCTACTGCTGGGCTTCCTGGGGGCTGTCCAGGTGCTGCCGTTTGTTTGCTGACTGTCGTGGTTTAGCTCAGCAGTGACTGTTCTAACATGGACAGGAGCACTTCTTGAGCACTTGGCAAGCATGGTTTGCATGATTTCAGGCAGCTAACACATCCTCTAGGCCCAGCACTATTCTTCAGGCCCGAGTTTCAACGCCTGTAATTGCTGCCAGGGTTCTGCACTACTTCCATTCTCCATGATTCCTCTATTGTTTGGGTTTTTTTCCCGTTCTTCTTGGGAAAGCTTGCTTCTGTCCAATGCAAAGAAAAGAATAACTGGTTGGATGTACAGGGATTTGGTAAGGAGATTACAGAGACTGCAGCTAAGCTGTGCCTGGATTTCCATTTTCCATCACCTTCCTGGCACACCCTGGCAGCAGGGTACAGGCAGATGAAGAGCATGGTCAGTGCTAAACCCTCCGTTGTTTAACAGCTGTGGCCTTGCAGCACGGAATGCCCCTGGAGATCTCCAGAGAAGATCATTGGAACCCTGCCTACACAGATGAAGAGGAGCAGTATCCTAGCTCTGCTGGCAGGGGTAAAGCAATTCAGTATTTCAGAAAAGGCTCAGATTTGTGCAGCTGGATATAATTCCCACGCCGTCAGCCTCAGTTCTGTGTAATACCTTCACAGCAGTTGTAGCAGAGCCCTCAGAAGTGGCACCTCTAACATTCAGTTGTCATCCCAAGTTCTCCCTCCTTTACATCTAGTCCTTGTTACCTGCCACTTTTCCTCACACCTCAGACTTGCACCACCAATAGTGTGATATAACTGAGCAGGTTGTACCTGACAACCCACCTTGGTGAGGAAAAAAGAAAAATCCCTTTCCTCTCGCTCTCAATTTTCTATTGTAAAATCTGAGAACATAGCTAAAGAAGGGAGCTTAGAGGTTCAAGTACACAAAACTGCTGCAGTGAATGATGGATCACCTCTAGGTGAGAGTGAGCACTTTGCTGCCGCTGTTAGTGCTGGCAGCCAGCTGAGATGCTGAAGGTGTCCTCGTGCTCTCCAAGAGGCTGGGGTTTTTTCGTCTAAACCCCTGTGTAGAAAAAGGCTTGCAGGGACCCTTCTCCAGCTATTTTTGCTCTGTACCTCAACAGTGTCTAGCTGCAGTGTTTTGAAGAGCAAAGCTGGAGATGAGCTTTGTTTTTAGGATGCTTTGGCTGTCGGGCACAGACCTACCCTGTTAAGGAGAGGTGGAGAACTGAACAGCTGGAAGCACAGCTGTGTACATCTAGGCTGGGCTCCAGGGTAGTCATTAAAAAAATTAGATAGTACTGAAAAGAAGCAAACCACACTGAGACTTGTGGAAACCCCTCTGTGAAAATAAACCTTTCCCATGTCCTGTGGCAGTTCTCTGGGTGAGAGGATCTGCCTCCAAGAGCCAGGCACCTGTCCATCTGGTTCCAAGGTGCCTTAGCCAGTGAGTTTAGCCAGCTGCCATTGGAACAGTTACTGCAGATGCCTAGAAATCCTTTCTGTGGTACCTTCCTTTTGGATCCGAAGCGTTGTTAGATCATTAGTTGCATTCATATAGGAGTTAACTGGAAGTTGCATTTTTTTGTTGTTGTGGTTTTGTTGAGGTTTTTTTGGTAACAAGATAATCTCTGTGTATTTAGTATAATTACAAAGAGAGTTAACTCTGGTTGCATGAATACCCTCCTTATGAACATTGCATTAGCTGGATGTGAAGATAAATATTCGTCCACCTCCTCCCTTCTTGGGCTATCAGGCAGGTTTTTCTCTCTGGTGCATGTAGAAATTCTGGCTCAACCTTTGCATGCTCTTAGGAAGGACTTTTGTCTTACCTTTAATATCTTGCTCATGGAAATATTTGAAACCCAGAGTGGATATAATCCAAACTGAGTTCTAATGCTCATCTTAGTGTTTGTTATATGTGTTCTTGTTGGTTTTTTTAACCCCGGTCTATATTTTCTAAGCTTTTTCATGTTCACTAGAAAAACCCTGATGGTGGCGGTACTTCAGGTGATTTCTGACTGCATCTTCTGTCATAAAAACAACAGTAAATTAAAGAGTGAGCTATGTGTAAATGACATGGAATGAAATGGGAGTGTTTATCTGCTGGAGGGTAGGAAGACACTACAGGGAGATCTGGAGGGATTGGACTGATGGGCTAAGGTCAGTTGCTTGAGGTTTAATAAGGTCAAGAGCTGGCTCCTGCTAATCCATCACAACGACCCCATGACTGCTCCAGGCATGTCTATGAGTGGCTGGAAATGGCCTGCAGGAGTTGGCTGACAGCCAGCTCAGCATGAGCCAGTGTGTGGATCAGAAGTGGAGTGACCAGCAGGAGTAAGGAAGTGATTGTCCCCCGGGACTCAGCACTGGGGAGGCTGCAGTTCAAGCACTGTGTTCAGCTTCAGGCACCACAGTACAAGAAAGACACTGAGGTGCTGGAGAAGGTCTAGAGAACAGCAGCAAAGCTGGTGAGGGAACTGGAGAACAGGGCTGGTGAGGAGAGGCTGAGGGAGCTGAGATTGCTTAGTCTGAAGAAGAGGAGGCTGAGAGGGGACCTCATGAGTACCTGAAATGTCAGAGTCAAGCCAGTATCGACCTCTTCTCCCAAGTAACCAATGACAGGACAAGAGGAAATGGCCTGAAACTGTGCCAGTTTAGGAGAAGTTTAGGTTTGGAGATTAGGAAAAATTTCTTTGCTTCAAGAGTTTTTAGGCACTGGAACAGTCTGCCCAGGGGTGTGGTGGAGTCACCATCCCTGGAAGTGTCAAAGAAAGGAGTAGATGTGGCAGTTTGGGACATGGTCCAGTGGTCATGGAGATGTTGGGCAAAAAGTTGGACATTAAGATCATTAAAGGTCTTTTCCAACCTCGTTGGGTTGGTGATTCTATGAGATTATTTTCTCAGTAATAGCTTTAATTACAGAGTACAAATTAAGAATCCTTTTCTACTTTGGGTGTATGAACCTGTTCATTTCTTCATCCAGAAGAAAGGAGAACTTTCTTGAAACCATTCTTGTAAATGTGTGACTGAGGTACTAACTCAGAGAAAGTTCATCTTTTTAACTTAAAAAGCCCCAGAATACACAGACTGAAGAGTTCAGTTAGTAGGAATAACTGTGAACAAGAGACGCAAGCTGTTGTTTCTCTGTGTTCTTCCATGGGTGCTTTTACAGCTTTCCTTTGCTGTTGGTCATCAGCATACTTCACAGCATGCTTACATCTCTTTCCTGGTATTGCTTTGTGGTGGGCTTTGTGGTTGGCAGGCTTTCCAAAGGACTTCTGTCCTCATTCATCTTTCATTTCACATCAAACGCAACAATGAAAGGAAAAACCCAAACCCAAAGCCAAGCAGCCATGTTGTGTAGATGATGAACCAAGCATGATCAGAGGGCTGGAGCTCTTTGCTGTGGAGACAGGCTGAGAGAGTTGGGGTTGTTCAGTCTGGAGAAGAGAAGACTCCCAGAAGACCTTCTTGTGGTCTTCCAGTATCTGAAGGGGCTACAAGAAAGCTGGGGAGGGACTATTTAGGATGTCAGGTAGCGATAGGACTGGGGAGAATGAAGCAAAACAACAAGTGGGTAGATTCAGATTAGGTGTTAGGAAGAATCATAGAATCAGTCAGAGTTGGAAGGCACCACAAGGATCATCCAGTTCCAACTCCCCTGCCATGGGCTGAGACACCCTACCCTAGAGCAGGCTGCCCAGAGCCTCATCCAACCTGACCTTAAACACCTCCAGGGACGGGGCCTCAACCACCTCTGTGGGCAAACCATGCCAGGCTCTCACCACTCTCATGCTGAAGAACTTCCTCCTCACCTCCAGGCTGAATCTCCCCACCTCCAGCTTTGCTCCATTCCTCCTAGTCCTGTCACTCCCTGATAGCCTAAAAAGTCCCTCCCCCCCAAAAAAGAAAGAAGTTCTTCAGCATGAGGGTGGTGAGACACAGGTTGCCCAGTGAGGTGGTGGAAACCTCATCCCAGGAAGTTTTTAAGGTGAGGCTGGATGTGGCTCTGGGCAAGTTGATCTAGTGTGAGGTGTCTCTGCCCATGGCAGGTGGGTTGGAGCTGAATGATCCTTGAGGGCCCTTCCAACCCTCTGATGCTGTGGTAATGTGACCGTTGTTGGGTATTTTGACCACCATTGATCGACTCAATCATCATCTTGCCAGCACTAGTTACAAGCAAACATGAAAAGAACCAAGGAACCACCTTACACCCACTGCTACACAGTGTTCATTCAGGAGGGACCACTCAAGAACAAAATCCTGCAAGTACATCTGGGAGTATTCGACAACAGGAATTTACTGCTGCAGGTGAAAGTGGCACTGAAAAGGAATCGTCTCCTACAGGTAACACTTCAGTTACCCACCAAAGGCTGTTTAAAGTTTTAGGGTTTGGCTTTGTGGGGTCTTTTGGTTTTTTGTACTAAAAATGTTGCATGTTAAAGCCAGAACACAGGTTCTATGAATAAACCTGAGCAATTCTGATGTTCCATCATCTGTTCTTCAGACCTGTCCCTGAGGTCTGTTTTCCCTCCTGTTTGGATTTTGTGGCAGATTAGTTCTGTACCTATCTCTTGCATCTTGTGATCTGTGTCAGGCAGTCACAAGATTTTAGCAGACCATCCAGCAGGGTTCTGTCTGTAGGTCACAGTCAATGTTTAAATGACAAAACAGTAACATTGGTTGCGTTTTTTATTTCTGTGAGCTGTGTTCACTGCCATGTTGCAGGTTATGATTGCAACTGGGGTAGCTTTTTGCAGTTTTTGGTAATATGGCAACTCTACCCAAAATGTTTGTGAGGATATGAGGATAGGATGGGGGTGTTCAGCCTGCAGAAGAGAAGGCTCCAGGTGGGACCTCAGAGCTGCCTGCCAGGAGCTGAAGGGATCCTTCAGGAAGGCTGCAGAGAGACTTTCCTGAGAGTGTCTAGAGACAGGACAAGGGGGAATGGTTTGAAGGTGAGGCAGAGCAGGGTTAGACTGGAGCTGAGGAAGAAGTTCTTCAGTAGGAGGGTGCTGAGACTCTGGCACAGGCTGCCCAGGGAGGCAGGGGGTGTTGAAGACCACATAGGTGAGGCCTTGAGCAGCTTAATCTAGTTGAGAGGTGTCCCTGCCCATGGCAGGAGGTTGGAATAGATGAGCTCTGAGCCACTGAAGACAAGCATATCAGAAGCAGCATCTGAGATGCTGTGTGATGCACATCTGTTTCTTCTCCTAAAGGTGAAGCAAAAGCTCACTGCCTCGACAGACCCTAAGCCCATGTTCTTCTAAGGTACCTACCCCAGGTGTTTTATCAACCTCCTCTGAAAATCTGGTGATACAGGAGGATGTGGTACTGATAGATAGAAATACTGTCTTGTGCTGCCCTCACAAGTGGTGTTCCTCAGGTCTCAGCACCACTTCTGTTTAACATCTTTGTCAATGTTCTTGGTGGAGGCATCATCAGTAGATTTGCAGATGAGAGCAGGTTAGGTGGGGGAGCTGATCTGCTGGAGGGCAGGGAGGCTCTGCAGAGGGACTTAGACAGGTTGGGTCAATGCACCAAGGTCACTGGGGTGATCCTCAACCAGACCAAGTGCTGAGTCCTGCACTTGGGCCACAACAACCCTTGAAATGATGCAGGCTTGGGGCAGAGTGGCTGGAAAGTTTTCCAGCAGAAGGGACCTGGGGGTTCTAGTGGACAAGCAGAGCCAGCAGAGTGCCCAGGTGGCACAGAAAGTCAATGGCATCCTGGCCTGGATTAGCAATGGTGTGAGCAGCAGGAGCAGGGCAGGGATGGTCTCCCTGTACTGGGCACTGGTGAGGTCACAGCGCGAGTGCTGGGTTCTGCTTGGGGCACCTCAGCACAAGAAAGACATTGAGGGGGCTGGAGAGGATGCAGAGAGGAGCAACTAAGCTGGTGAAGGGCCTAGAGAAGAAGCCTGGTGAGAAGCAGCTGAGAGCACTGGGACTGGTTAGTGTGAGGAAGAGGAGGCTGATGGAGACCTTATCACCCTCTGCAACTACCTGAGGGCACAACATCACGAGGTTGGTGCTGGTCTCTTCTCACAGGTCATTGGTGACAGGACAAGAGGGAACAGCCTCAGGCTGCACCAGGGGAGGTTCAGGCTGCACATTAGGAAAACCTTTCCACTGCAGGAGTGGTGAAGCACTGGAACAGGCTGCCCAGAGAGGTGGAGGAGTCACCATCCCTGGAGGCGTTTAAAAGTCCTTTAGCTGTGGTGCTTAGCAATGTGCTTTAGTGGTGACCTTGGTAGAACAGGGTAGTGGTTGGCCCTGATGATCTCAGGAGTCATCCCCAGCCTGATTCTGTGAGTCTATGGTCTGTAAGTGTGATACCAGCTCCTTGCCAGCAAGCTTCCCTGGTGGAAGGTATACAGTCCCAGTGAGGCTGCCAACTTCAGGATGGCACTTGACTTTCAGAGACCAATTTGGATAGTAGCTTGCTTGCTGCCTGGTTGGAGATTCCTTGTAGGCATCATGGTGTAGATATGTTCAAAAAAGTCTCCTAGAAGGGTAATTCAGGAGCTTAGACAGATGCATTATTGAGTTGGAAGTTTCTTCTAATACAGTTAGTAGGGAGGACTAGTGTCTTTGCTCTTCTCTCTCCTCTAATTATACAACTATAGCAATATTTTGTGGCCTACTTTCAATTAATATTTTAACATCCTGTGGCAATTTTCTTGGGTTTTGTTTGTTTGTTTGTTTGTTTGTTGCTTGTTTGTTTGGTTTTGTCTTTTGGTGGTGGTGAGTTTTGTGGTTTTTTAATTTGGGTTGGAGGTATTAAGGAGAGGCTATTCTACTTATGAGATTTGGGTACTCTTGTACCATGGCTGTCTAGTGAAAAGCTACAGATTGGTTGCTATTGGCAATATCATAGCAACTCAAATATGCTTGGGCATATTTGGGCACTGTCCTACTCATTGTGTGCACCGTTCACACAAACCTACAGCAGGTGCTGGTCTTCACCAGCCTTCCTTGTCTAGCTTTGTGGAGGTGCTGCAATTAATAAAAGAGTGACATTTGAAAGGGAAAAAAAAAAAAAGAGAGAGAGAGAGATATGTAGTCATTACACTCAAAATCTGTGACTAAAATCCTGCTTGTGGATCATGTTCTTGTGGTTATTTCTTCCGCTGTCTGTTCTCAGCTCTGTGTCAGTGGGTATTGGTTTGCTGTTCACCAAACACAAAGTCAACAGTGTGATTTGGGGAAATACTTTTGAGCAGCAGTGAGGTATCTTGGGTTTGGAAAGCACTGGAAAGCAAGTGTTCAGTGCAAGGAGGAGTCAGTCCTTGCAGAAGCTTTCCTAAACATCAACCGCAATGAGAAGTAAATCCCTTTAACTTCTCTTTGCCATTAAATGTAATAGACATGTGAGCAAGGCCTAGCATAGAGACAAGAGCTGAAGAGGACAATAATGTGACAAATGGATCTTTCTATGCTGAGTTCATAATTGCTTCACCATATTCATGACAGCTGTGGTCCCCAGCCATGGGGCCAAACACAACAATTCAGTGCAGGACCCGTTGGTGTACCCAAGTTTGGACCGAGGAGAGGATCATGCCACACAAACTGCTCTAATGGATAGAATTGTTCCTTCCAGAGAGAACAACCAGGACAAAGAGTCTTCCACTAAAGGTACTGATTGTGGTGTTACTGTGAGCAGCTCACCACTTCTGTCTCTCAGCTGCCCTGGCCAGGAACTTGCAGGGAGGAGTAACTTAGCCATGTCTTGAAGATAATAACTATAGAGTGTTTGATTTTTCTCTGTGATCTTCATGGTTGGACTTAGAGGTAGATGTTTTCCAATGTTATCTCTAGATAAAACAAATTTTTTTCACTTGCCATCATCACCCTTATAGTGATGATGCTCCTCAGTGAAGCATGGCCAAGGACTTGCATCAGGCTTATTACACTTGGTGCTACCAAGCTACCTTTACCAGAAAGTTGAGTCCATGGTGATTTGTATTTGTACATCAGTGGGTTACTGCCACTGATTTGTGAATATCCACCTGGAGAAGAAGTGTTCTTCTCATAGGTTTTATCTGGTACACAGAGTGATGAGAGGGAGGGAATTAAGAATCTGGCATGACCCAACACGGTTCTGTGGTCCCGTGTGTAACGCACACCAGTTACAGCAGCAAAATGCTCTACAGCAGCTCTAGAAACGTGGTCTGGGAAACACCTCACTTGTCCTGAGATAAGCGGAAAGAAAGCAGATCTGAGTCCTTTCTCAAACAGCCAATGCCCAGGATCTATCGTTCACTGTGTGGCTGCTGCGTGAATATCTTCTCTGGTTGCTGTGTGTTCTTCACGCGGCATCCTCTCCGTCTCGTTGCTGTAACCATTCGACAGCATGAACCAGATAGTCCAAAAGGGCAGCTGGGGATACAAAGCTGCAAAGCTGATGGAAATCAAAATAAAGACAACAGCCTTTCCTCTTTCTTGCTGTATGGTCCAGTTAGCAGGCCCAGTTAGAATGAAAAAACATGCAGTCAGCTGTGCGGACATGGAAGAGTAGCATTGGGATTATCCAAACTACATCAAACTACAGAGTAGTTATAGAAAGACAGGGCAGAGGCTTAGACCCATTCTCTGTAACCTGGCACTGCTCAGAGTCTTGAGCAACAAAAGGGAGCCAATGCCTCTAGAAA
>VWZE01005639.1:24373-35723 GCA_013396675.1 Eubucco bourcierii | reverse complement strand
AGGAAGGAGATTCCTAAGGCTGTTGGAAAGGACTGTGTCAGATGGTTTGGCTGCCTCTTGAAACAGCATCCAAAGCACAGCAAAGGCTACCTGGGTACACTGAAAAGGGGCTCTGTGTGTGTGCCTGTGTGTGCTCACTTACCTGTGTTTACCCTTCTAGTAAGCATCTGTGCTTAGAGAGCCTTAGGGGTGCTCCCAGCAGTGATGCCATCTCCTCAGAGCTCACACCATCCCAAACGAGAGCTGAATGAACTAGCAGGACTGAGCAAGAGAGCAGGCAAAGCTGATTCCCAAAGCACCAGGAGAGGGGGAAAAAAAAAAGCAAAAAGCAAACCAAAAGACAAACCATAAATGTTTCTTCCCAGAGCAATGCTCAGCTGCATTTTTGCTCACCAGTTTTTTACAAGGCAAAGCTGCAGCTCAGGAGAATAAACACCTACCCTGTGTGTCTCCCAGGGAATCACAGAGTCAGTCAGGGTTGGAAGGGACCACAAGGATTATCCAGTCCCAACCCCCCTGCCATGCCCAGGGCCACTCTACCCTAGATCAGGCTGCCCACAGCCTCATCCAGCCTGGCCTTAAACACCTCCAGGGATCAGGCTTCCACCACCTCCCTGGGCAACCCCTGCCAGGCTCTCACCACCCTGATAGTGAAGAACTTCTTCCTAACATCCAGTCTGACTCTCCCCATTTCCAGCTCTGCTCCATTCCCCCCAGTCCTGTCACTCCCTGAGAGCCTCAAAAGTCCCTCCCCAGCTTTCTTGCAGCCCCCTTCAGATCCTGCAAAGCCATAAGAAGGTCACCTGGGAGCCTTCTCCTCTGCAGACTGAACAGCCCCAGCTAATGTATAATCTATATTTACATGTCCAAACCCTTCTGAAGGTTTCTGATTTACACTGCCTAGCTTTTATAGAAGGCAGTCACTCAGGGAAGGAATGCAGAGTGGATTTACAGGACCTACATTATGCCTTAAATTTTAATAGCACTTTTAAAGCCCTTTTATGAGTCGCCCTAAGTAATGTTTCCCCCTCTGCTTTCATGAAACTCTGTGTAAAAACAGATCCAAAAATCTCACCTTCAAAACAAGAGGGTTTGAACCAACAGTGCTGCTGGGAGCTCTGCTGCAAAGCTAAACATTGTCAGCAATGTCTTTAGAATCATAGAATCAAGTAGGTTGGAAGAGAGCTCCAAGCTCACCCAGCCCAACCTAGCACCCAGCCCCAGCCAACCAACCAGACCATGGCACTAAGTGCCCCAGCCAGGCTTTGCTTCAACACCTCCAGGCATGGGCACTCCACCACCTCCCTGGGCAGCCCATCCCAATGCCAATCACTCTCTCTGCCAACAACTTCTGCCTAACATCCAGCCTGAGCCTGCCCTGGCACAGCTTGAGGCTGTGTCCTCTTCTTCTGTCCCTGGGTGCCTGGCAGCAGAGCCCAAGCCCAGCTGGCTCCAACCTCCCTTCAGGGAGCTGCAGAGAGCAATGAGCTCTACCCTGAGCCTCCTCTCCTGCAGGCTGCACACCCCCAGCTCCCTCAGCCTCTCCTCACAGGGCTGTGCTCCAGGCCCCTCCCCAGCCTTGCTGCCCTTCTCTGGGCACCTTCCAGCACCTCAACATCTCTCTTGAATGGAGGGGCCCAGAACTGGACACAGCACTCCAGGTGTGGCCTGAGCAGTGCTGAGCACAGGGGCACAAGAACCTCCCTGCTCCTGCTGCCCACACTGCTCCTGAGCCAGGCCAGGATGTCATTGGCTCTGCTACCCACCTGGGCACACTGCTGCCTCATCTTCAGCTCCTCTCTACCAACCTCTTATTCCAAGGGTTCACAGTTCAAATGTGAAACCTCCTCAGGAGTAAGCTTTGCCTGGTAAGATCTCAACCTGCATGAGCAGTGAATTTGTGTTCACCACTGCAGTCAAAACAAAATAAGTCTCTGAATGCTTCTGGAAGTGAGATGAAGGTACAAAACCTTCTCCCCCATACCAGGCTCCTCATTTCTTTCAGATGTCAGCTTGAAATACAGGTCATGCTCAGGTTCAGTCCAGCTAAGAGCAGCAATATCCTAAGTGCACTCATCACAGACATAGGTCCATGCAGGAATGCTGTCTGGACACACATCTCTGCATCCACAGCAGGGCACTGCTGGGTGTTGAGCACATCTCTCAAGAACTGATGCCCTTTAGATAGGAACTGCAATGCTAACAAAGGACTAAACACTTTGATGTGAAGTATTCTTCAGCATGAGGGTGGTGAGAGCCTGGCAGGGGTTGCCCAGGGAGGTGGTGGAAGCCTCATCCCTGGAGGTGTTTAAGGCCAGGCTGGATGAGGCTGTGGGCAGCCTGATCTAGTGTGAGGTGTCCCTGGGTATGGCAGGGGGTTGGAACTGGATGATCCTTGTGGTCCCTTCCAGCCCTGACTGATTCTGTGATCTATGATTCTGTGGATCTCTGGTTCTATGATTCTGTGATTCTATGGTTCTGTGGTTCTATGGTTCTATGGTTCTGTGGTTGATTCTATGATTCTGTGGTTCTGTGATTCTATGGTTCTGTGGTTCTATGGTTCTATGGTTCTGTGGTTGATTCTATGATTCTGTGGTTCTGTGATTCTATGGTTCTGTGGTTCTATGGTTCTATGGTTCTGTGGTTGATTCTATGATTCTGTGGTTCTGTGATTCTATGGTTCTGTGGTTCTATGGTTCTATGGTTCTGTGGTTGATTCTATGATTCTGTGGTTCTGTGATTCTATGGTTCTGTGGTTCTATGGTTCTATGGTTCTGTGGTTGATTCTATGATTCTGTGGTTCTGTGATTCTATGGTTCTGTGGTTCTATGGTTCTATGGTTCTGTGGTTGATTCTATGATTCTGTGGTTCTGTGATTCTATGGTTCTGTGGTTCTATGGTTCTATGGTTCTGTGGTTGATTCTATGATTCTGTGGTTCTGTGATTCTATGGTTCTGTGGTTCTATGGTTCTATGGTTCTGTGGTTGATTCTATGATTCTGTGGTTCTGTGATTCTATGGTTCTGTGGTTCTATGGTTCTATGGTTCTGTGGTTGATTCTATGATTCTGTGGTTCTGTGATTCTATGGTTCTGTGGTTCTATGGTTCTATGGTTCTGTGGTTGATTCTATGATTCTGTGGTTCTGTGATTCTATGGTTCTGTGGTTCTATGGTTCTATGGTTCTGTGGTTGATTCTATGATTCTGTGGTTCTGTGATTCTATGGTTCTGTGGTTCTATGGTTCTATGGTTCTGTGGTTGATTCTATGATTCTGTGGTTCTGTGATTCTGTGGTTCTGTGATTCTGTGATTCTGTGGTTCTATGATTCTGTGATTCTGTGATTCTGTGGTTCTATGAGTCTATGATTCTGTGATCATGAGGATAAAGACCACTCACTTGAGTATCCACTTTTAGAGTTTGTTGTGATTGTCTTCAATGGTTTTAAATTATTTCTTCCCCCCATTTACAGTAGCATTTGCTATGAAAAAACAAAAAACCAACAAACAAGCCCACTTTTAAAAGCATCCAGCTCCTTTCCAAGCAGGTCAAGCTTTCCAGACCAAAATCAATCATCCAGAGTTGCTATCTTGGTCAATACCTTGGGTTTTTGTTCAGTAGTCTTTCTATTAGTGCCAGTAAACAAAGCAATTAACTCAGTTTTGGTGTAATAAAAATCAGGATCTGGTATGGATAGAGGGGGGAAAAAAAAGGCATCAAATATCCCATCACATCTAACCAATTCATATGAAAAATATCTCCTCCTTAAATCATTTATGAATGATGAGCCACAAAGGTTATTGGCAGGTAGGTGTCAGAAAGCAACTCAGAGGTCAGTGTCAGCAGGGAAATAAACTCAGCATTGCTGCCTCCTGCATTCCCAATGGCACTGAAACCTTGGGGGTTGTCTACAGGATTGGGTCTGAGAGAAAGGGAAAATGAAAGGGGGAGGAAGGGGAAGGGAAAGGGAAAGGGAAGGAAGGGAAAAAAGGGGAAGAGAAAGGGAAGGAAGAGAAAGGGAAAGAAGGGAAAGAGAAAGAAGGGGAAGGGAAAGGAAAGGAAGGGGAAGGGAAAGGAAAGGAAGAGGAAGGGAAAAAAGGGGAAGGGACAGAGAAAGGAGGGAAAGGGGAAGAAGGTGAGGGGAAAGAAGAGAAAGAATGCAAAGAAGGGAAAGAAACGAAGGGGAAAGAAGGACAGGGAAAGAAGTGAGGAGGGAAGAAAGGAAGAACAAAGAGAAAGGGAAAGAAGGGAAAGGGAAGGAATAGGAAAGGGAAGGGAAAGGAAAAGGGGAACAGAAAGAAGGGAAAGGGGAAGAAAGAAAAGGGAAAGAAAGGAAGGGGAAAGAAGGAAAGGGAAAGAAGTGAGGAGGGAAGAAAGGAAATGAGAAAGGGAAAGGGAAAGAAGTGAGGAGAGAAGAAAGGAAATGAGAAAGAGAAAGGGAAAAAGGGAAAGGCAAGGAATAGGAAGGGGAAGGGAAAGGGAAAGAAGGGAAGGAGAAAGAAAGGAAGGACAAAGAAGGGGAGAGGAAAGAAGAGAAAAAAGGAAAAAAAGGGAAAGGAAGAAGGGAAAGGGGAAGAAAGGAGGGGGAAAGAAGGGAAAGTAGGGAAGGGGAAAGAGAAAAGGGAAGAAGGGGAATAAAGGAAAGTGAAAGAAAAGGAAAGGAAGGGAAAGAAAAGGTAAGGAAGGGAAAGAAAATGTAAGGAAAGGAAAGAAAGAAAAAAAATCCAAACACCACCACCAAATAAAATAAAATAAAATAAAAACAAACAGCAAAAGCAAAGAGTTGAGCCCCTGGAGACTGATCAGCAGAGCCCCAATGCCTCCCTGGCACGCAGTGTTGCTAACAGCTACATGCTCTGACAGGTACCAACCTGAGCTGTGCTAATCCAACATTCAGAGTTCCTGGCTGGGGTCAGCCAAACAGATAAAGAGATGCTGAAAGAGCAACATGTGAGGAGCTGTGCTGAAACCTCCCTGTGTGCCCAGCACTTCAGCTCAGAACTGCTCTGCTGCAGTGTACTTCTGCTGCCCTTGAGCTCTTTTCAGTGTTGGATAGAATCATACAATCGTAGAATGGTAAGGTTGGAAGGGACCTCAAAGCTCAGCCAGTTCCAACCCCTGCCATAGGCAGGGACACCTCCCACTAGCACAGGGCACTCAAGGCCTCCTCCAACCTGGCCTTGAACACCTCCAGGGAGGTTGTGGAGCACAGAAGCACAGAACAGGATCAAAGATCCTGGGCAACCTGTGCCAGTGTCTCACCATCCTCACTGCAAACAACTTCCTCCTAACATCCACTTTCAATCTCCCCTCTGACACTTCAAACCCATTCCCCTTGTCCTGCCATTCCAAGCCCTTGTCAATAGTCCCTCCCCAGCCTTCCTGGAGCCCCATGCAGATCCTGCAAGGCCANTGTGCTGGGGGCTCCACAACTGCACCCAGGACTGCAGCTGGGGTCTGAGGAGAGCAGAGCCAAGGGGCACAATCCCCTCCCTTGCCCTGCTGCCCACACTGCTCTTGCTGCAGCCCAGCACACAGTTGCTGTCTGGGCTGCACTCACACTGCAGCCTCATCTTCAGCTTTTCACCACCCCAGACCCCCAGGGCCTGTTCCTCAAGGCTGCTCTCAGCCATTCCCCACCCAGCCTGGAGCTGTGCTTGGCATTGTGCCTACCCAGGGGCAGGACCTTCCACTTGGCCTTGTTAAAGTTGTAAAGTTGCAGCTTCTGTTCTTTGTTGCACCTTTGTGGGAAAGGAGGTGAACACAACTGCTCTGCTGCCCCCATGCAGTGAAGCCCCTGGCAGCTTGCAGACATGACAGATTAAAGCCTCTGAAGCCCTGCTCAGCGATGGTGAAGGCACCTGAAGCCCCTAGGAAAGCTCCTTGAGTCTAGACGGGGGCTAGACTGCAAAAGCTCCATCTGGCACTTCCCTGCCATGCCTGCTAGATTCCATCTAACAGCCAAGCACCCCTGCCAGGTGAGGCTTCATCTGAAATTCCACAGAGCAAAAACATCAGCAAGGAGTCCCAGCTGCTGTCTTGCCCACCCAGGGACCAGCAACAGCCTCCTACCTGAAATGCCTTAGCTGGAGCAGCTTCAGCTGGGTAAATGCTCTCCCAAAAGAGATTGGGCTAGTAACAGAGCTCTGCCTCTAAGGACAAACAGTGCAGGTTCTTGTCACAGAGAGAGAAGTGTCCCCAAGGCAGCAGCAGTCACATCTGTCTCCTGATTTCCACTCTCTAGAGTCAAGTGGCTGACAGAAGCACTCTGCCTCCTAAGGCCAGTGGCCAGGTTGCCTCAAGAGGATGATGAGGTCTCCATCCTTGGAGGTTTCCAAGATCAGGCTGCAGGAAGCCCTGCACCATCTGGTGTCAGCTCCACTCAGAGCAGAAGCACAGGACTTGAGAGGTTGGAAGGGACCTCCAGAGATCATTGAGTGCAACCTCCCTGCCAAGGCAGGGTCACCTAAGAAAGTCAGACCGGAGCTCTTTGGAGATCCCTCCCAACCTGAAGTGCTAAGAACTCATTTTCCCTCTCTCCCTCACTGTCCCTCTGCCCTTCCCTCTGCAGGAAAGCCTGAACACATCCTTCAGCAAGCCTGCTGGCACTGGGGGGAGGCTCAGCTCAAACCAGAATGACACCTTCCTGCACACTGTCAGCTCCCTCACTGTGCACTGTCACTTTGCTACTGCCACAACCACAACCATTCCCCCCCAACACCCCCCCAGGTGAGAGCTGCCAGCTGCAGCTTCCAGAGGAGCATGGTCATGGAATGCTGCCTTGTCAGATGTGCCATTGATGGAAGCAGGAAATGCTTTTCACCTCCTGAACTTCCCACTAGTCAGGAGCATGCTTTCCCCTATCTCCACTCGAGCTGTTAACAGTTCAGATGTAAAATCTCTCTGCAGGGGTTTATGGCTGAGCACGTTGGAAGTCCTGCATGTGTCAGCTGAAACTCTTTCAAGCTAAAGGCAGCAAAAACGTTCTGTGCAGGTAGATAACTACAACATGAGAGATGATGTGAAGCCTGTCACTTCAGCCTCTGCCCTTGGGCAGCCAGCCTGTGTTGTTCCCAGCATACGTGAGCCTTGGGTTCCCTAAAAACAAACCTTCTCTGACAGAGATTCACAGAATCATAGAATCACAAAATCACAGAGTGTCAGGGGCTGGAAGGGACCTCCAAAGCTCAACCAGTCCAACTCCCCTGCCACAGCAGCACCACCCAGAGCAGATCACACAGGAACACATCCAGGCAGGTCTTGAATATCTCCAGAGAGGGAGACTCCACAACCCCCCTGGGCAGCCTGTGCCAGGGCTCTGGCACCCTCACAGGGAAAAATTTCTTCCTCAGGTTCACATGGAACTTTCTATGCCTCAGCTTGCAGCCAGTGCCCCTTGTGCTGTCCCTGGGCATCACCCAGCAGAGCCTGGCTCCAGCCTCCTGCCACTCACCCTGCACATCTTTAGAACCATTGCTGAGGTCACCTCTCAGGCTCCTCCTCTGCCAGCAGCACAGCTCCAGCTCCCTCAGGCTCTCCTCCTAACAGAGCTCTTCCATTCCCTTCAGCACCTTTGTGGCTCTGGCCTGGACTCTCTCCAGCACTTCTATGTCCCTCTTCAACTGGGGGGCCCAGAACTGGACACAGGACTCCAGCTGTGGCCTCAGCAGGGCAGAGCAGAGGGGCAGGAGAACCTCTCTCCACCTACTCCCCACAGCCCTTCTAACCCACCCCATGCTGGCATTGCCCCTCCTGCCCACCAGAGCACATTGCTGGCTCATGCTCAGCCTCCCACCCACCAGCACCCCCAGATCCTTTTCCCCTTTGCTGCCTTCCAACAGCTCAGTCCCCAACCTGTGCTGCTCCCTGGGGTTGTTCTTTCCCAGGTGCCAGACTCAACCCTTGCCTTTTTCATTCAATGTCTCCCTGCTCACCCCTTAGCCTGTCCCAGCCTGGCAGACTGGCAGCACAGCCTCTGCTGTGGCAGCCACTGCACCCAGCTTGGTGTCATCATTCCAAAATCTTCCTTAGCACCTTTTACTTCAAGATGCTGCAGGACCAAGCTACTGTCTCGTGTTCTGATGATTGTGGCTCTCATTGTTGTGGATCTTATAGAATCATAGAATGGTAAGGTTGGAAGGGAGCTCAAAGATCAGCCAGTTCCAACCCCCTGCCACAGGCAGGGACACCTCCCACTAGCACAGGTCACTCAAGGCCTCATCCAACTTGGTCCTGAACACCTCCAGGGATGTTGTGGAGCACAGAATGTGAGCAATGATCCCATTCTGTGCTTCTGTGCTCCACAACCTCCCTGGGCAACCTGTGCCAGTGTCTCACCACCCTCACTGCAAACAACTTCCTCCTAACATCCACTTTCAACCTCCCCTCGGACACTTCAAACCCATTCCCCTTGTCCTGCCATTCCAAGCCCTTGTCAATAGTCCCTCCCCAGCCTTCCTGGAGCCCCCTTCAGATCCTGCAAGGCCACTCCAAGCTCTCCTGGAAGCCTTCTCCTCTCCAGGCTGCACAGCCCCAACTCTCTCAGCCTGTCCTCACAGCACAGCTGCTGCAGCCCTCTCAGCATCTTGGTGGCCTCCTCTGGACTGGCTCCAACACTTCCATGGCCTTCCTGTGCTGGGGGCTCCAGAACTGCACTCAGGACTGCAGCTGGGGTCTGAGGAGAGCAGAGCAAAGGGGGAGGCTCTTTTTTTTCCCTGCCATGCACACAGCACCCACCTGGAGCTTGTACCCTGGTTCCTGCTAGCTGGTGTCACACAGGCCTGTTTGGATGCCAGCTCACTCACCCTCACGTGTGAGGCACCAACTGGACAGCTTGGGAGCTGCTCATTGAAGCAAGTGGGGACCACTAAGGCCTGAATGTTCATTTAGTGGAAGATAATTGGTATGGACAAGTGGGGGCAAGTTAGCAACCCCCATCAGAACCATGCATCCTACTTGTTGGAGCAGGAGTCCCTCCTGCTTTAGGCTTGCATTAGCTGACACATTCCTCTCTTGAAAGCCTCCTTTTATTGGGTTTACACTGTGGATGCCTTGAAGCTAAGCACTCCTTTTTTTCTGGCTGCATCCAGTTTGATGTATTAATAAACCACTTCAGAGAAGCCTCTCCTGAAGGTGGTGAGGATGCTGTTGCTTAATGACTTGCACTGCCTGCCTCAGCTTTGTGTCCCAGTGCTGCCCCAAAAGCTCTTCTGGTTGCCTGACTGCACCATCAGCAGCAGACATGGCAAAGGTCTTCTGTGACATGCTGAGTCAGCAAAGATGTTAATTTAATCCTGAGCTTCCCTCCCAGCTACAGACAGGATGTGGGATGAGGAGGCAGAGAGAAATCAGGGAGGGGGTTTTGCAGTGAGAGTGACAAGACAACAGGAATTTGTTCTGCAGTGGTTCAGAAAAACAAAAATCTCCTCTGTGGATGTTCACAGGCTCACAGGATGTCAGGGATTGGAGGACACAAAGAGATCACTGAGTCCAACCTCTCTGCCAGAGCAGGGCCATACAGTCTAGCTCAGGTCAGGGGAAAAGCAAAGTGCTGCTCCAGTTCCAGTGCGACAGAAGTGCAGCATCACAGAATCAGAGGATGCCAGGGGCTAGAAGGGACCCAAAGAGCTCATCCAGTCCAAGTCCCCTGCCAGAGCAGGACCAGACAATCCAGCTCAGGGCACACAGAACACATCCAGACAGGCCTGGAAAGGCTCCAGAGAAGGAGACTCCACAGCCTCTCTGGGCAGCCTGTGCCAGGGCTCTGGGACCCTTCCAGGCAAGAAGTTGCCCCTTGTGTTGAGCTGGAACCTCCTGTGCTGCAGCTTCCATCCATTGCTCCTTGTCCTATCCCAGGTAGCAGTGAGCAGAGCCTGTCCCCCCCTCCTGACCCCCAGCCCTCAGACAGTTATAAACATTTATCAAATCCCCTCTCAGTCTTCTCTTCCCCAGACTCAGCAGCCCCAGGTCCCTCAGCCTCTCCTCAGCAGGCAGTGCTCAGTCCCCTCAGCATCCTCCCAGCCCTCCCTTGGACTCTCTCCAGCAGCTCCCTGTCCCTCTGAAACTGGGGAGCCCAAAAATGAAGGCAGGACTCAAGATGAGGTCTCAGTAGGGCAGAGTAGAGGGGCAGGAGAACCTCCCTTGATCTGCTGGACACTCTCTGCTCAATGCCCCCCAGTACCCCATTGTCTCTCTTGGCCAGCAGGGTACACACAAAGGCACCAGAGATGTTCCCTCCTGCAGCAGGAAGTGTCTCAGAGAACAGCTCCTCTTAACAGGAGGAGAGCTGCAGTGGGCAGCGACTGAGCTGCCTAAGCCTGGGCAGGTAGTGATGAGAGGCTCAGGGCATGGATCCACCGCACTGCCCACCCTGCTGGCTGCTCTCAGCCACCCTGGCAGTGCAGCAACACAGCTGAAGCAACCAGCCTGGCCAGAGGGCTCAGAGCTGCCTGGCACCCAGCAGCTCTGCCAGCTCTGCCAGGTTTGGCTTCCCCTTGGCTTCCTGGTGAATGGCCAGAAGCTGAAGCTGGACCTATCCCATCTGGAAACAGAGCATATGGAGGGGGCGTGTGTGTCTGTGGGTGTGTGTGTCTGTGTCTGTGTGTCTCTGTGTGTGTGTCTGTGTGTCTGTCTGTCTATGTGTGTGTCTGTCTGTCTATGTGTGTCTGTGTGCGTGTCTCTGTGTGTCTGTGTGTGTCTGTGTGTCTGTCTGTCTATGTGTGTCTGTGTGCGTGTCTCTGTGTGTCTGTGTGTCTCTGTGTGTCTGTGTGTGTGTGTCTGTGTGTCTGTCTGTCTATGTGTGTCTGTGTGCGTGTCTCTGTGTGTCTGTGTCTGTCTGTTTGTGTCTGTCTGAGCGTCTCTGTGTGTGTGTGCCTGAGTGTGTCTGTGTGTCTGTGTGTGTGTCTCTGTGTCTCTGTGTCTCTGTGTCTCTGTGTCTCTGTGTGTGCGTCTCTGTGTGTGTCTGAGTGTGTGTGTGTCTGTCTGTGTGTGTGTGTGTGTGTCTCTGTGTGTCTGTGTCTGTCTGTTTGTGTCTGTCCGAGTGTGTCTCTGTGTGTGTGAGTGTGTCTGTGTCTGTCTGTGTCTGTCCGTCTGTTTGTGTCTCTGTGTGTGTATCTCTGTGTGTCTGTGTGTCTCTGTCTGTCTGTCTGTGTCTCTGTGTCTGTGTCTGTCTGTCTGAGTGTGTCTGTGTGTCTGTGTGTGTGTGTGTCTCTGTGTCTCTGTGTGTGTGTCTGAGTGTCTGTGTGTGTGTCTATGTGTGTGTCTGTCTATGTGTGTCTGTGTGTCTCTGTGTGTCTGTGTCTGTGTCTCTGTGTGGGTCTCTGTGTGTGTGTGTCTGTGTGTGTGTCTATGTGTGT
>VWZE01005638.1:19538-35153 GCA_013396675.1 Eubucco bourcierii | reverse complement strand
CCTTGTCAATAGTCCTTCCCCAGCCTTCCTGGAGCCCACTTCAGATCCTGCAAGGCTACTCCAAGGTCTCCTGGAAGCCTTCTCTTCTGCAGGCTGCAGAGCCCCAACTCTCTCAGCCTGTCCTCACAGCACAGCTGCTGCAGCCCTCTCAGCATCTTGGTGGCCTCCTCTAGACCCACTCCAACACTTCCATGTCCTTCCTGTGCTGGGGGCTCCAGAACTGCACCCAGGACTGCAGGTGGGGTCTGAGGAGAGCAGAGCCAAGGGGCACAATCCCCTCCCTTGCCCTGTTGCCCACACTGCTCTTGCTGCAGCCCAGCACACAGTTGCTGTCTGGGCTGCACTCACACTGCAGCCTCAGCTGGAGCTTTTCAGCACGCCACACCCCCAGGGCCTGTTCCTCAGGGCTGCTCTCAGCCATTCCCCACCCAGCCTGCAGTTGTGCTTGGGGTTGTGCAGCTGAGGATCTCTGGTGTGAGAAATGCTGAGGAGGTAGGGCTGGGAAGAAATCAAATGCTGAAGCAAATGAGAAACAGGCAAGACTGTCAGCCAGCCCTCTGGGTTCAGGGAACATCGGGCCCATGGTGATTTTTAATACCTTGGTTTCCTTGGCAAAAATAAAAGCCCAAACAAACCCTAAAGTAATTGCTGAAGTCCCCAAAAGCCCTGTGATCCTCAGTGCTTAAAAGCTGTTGGATCTGGGTGTGTTGAATTCAAGGTAGATTTGAGAACTTCATTATCTTCAAGCAGGAAGATTAATCAGTTAATACCTTGCATCAAATGTGCCATGAATCCACTGAAACACAGGCAGGACAGTTCAGGCAGTGTTTAATATTAGAAACCAGACTGAACAGAAATGCTGGGAGAAAACTTTGAGGAGGAAAAGGCTTGGAGAAATCTGCGAGGGGGAAAAGCTTGAACAAAACTGAGGAGGAAATGTTTGAACAAAACTGAGGAGGAAATGTTTGAACAAAACTGAGGAGGAAATGCTCGAACAAAACTGAGGAGGAAATGTTTGAACAAAACTGAGGAGGAAATGCTTGAACAAAACTGAGGAGGAAATGCTCGAACAAAACTGAGGAGGAAATGCTTGAGCAAAACTTAGGAGGAAATGCTTGAACAAAACTGAGGAGGAAATGTTTGAACAAAACTGAGGAGGAAATGTTTGAACAAAACTGAGGAGGAAATGTTTGAACAAAACTGAGGAGGAAATGTTTGAACAAAACTGAGGAGGAAATGTTTGAACAAAACTGAGGAGGAAATGTTTGAACAAAACTGAGGAGGAAATGTTTGAACAAAACTGAGGAGGAAATGTTTGAACAAAACTGAGGAGGAAATGTTTGAACAAAACTGAGGAGGAAATGTTTGAACAAAACTGAGGAGGAAATGTTTGAACAAAACTGAGGAGGAAATGTTTGAACAAAACTGAGGAGGAAATGTTTGAACAAAACTGAGGAGGAAATGTTTGAACAAAACTGAGGAGGAAATGCTTGAACAAAACTGAGGAGGAAATGTTTGAACAAAACTGAGGAGGAAATGTTTGAACAAAACTGAGGAGGAAATGCTCGAACAAAACTGAGTAGGAAATGCTCGAACAAAACTGAGGAGGAAATGCTTGAGCAAAACTTAGGAGGAAATGCTTGAGCAAAACTGAGGAGGAAATGTTTGAACAAAACTGAGGAGGAAATGTTTGAACAAAACTGAGGAGGAAATGTTTGAACAAAACTGAGGAGGAAATGTTTGAACAAAACTGAGGAGGAAATGCTCGAACAAAACTGAGTAGGAAATGCTCGAACAAAACTGAGGAGGAAATGCTCGAACAAAACTGAGGAGGAAATGCTTGAGCAAAACTGAGGAGGAAATGTTTGAACAAAACTGAGGAGGAAATGTTTGAACAAAACTGAGTAGGAAATGCTTGAACAAAACTGAGGAGGAAATGCTTGAAAAACCCTGTGAGGAGGGAAAGGCTCCCCAGCATTTAAGACACTGTACTGAATAAACACTCTGAAGAAATCTCTTTGGCATAAGGAAGGAGTAATAAAGAGGGCACTGGTTTGATCAGACTGTTCTTGCCAAGCAGCTCCTCTAAAAGCTCAGCTAAGTGTCCCCTCCCAAGCACAAAGAATGCCAGCAGGGAAAAAAAATATTATTCATGATAATCCAGCATCCAGCCCCAAACTCCTGCATCACCTGGCAGTAAATGGCTGACATGTGTCACTGTGCCATTTGCTGTTCTCTTCAGGGACATGAGTGGTGCAGTTACAACCTCAACAACAGCCTCAAAACCCAGCACCACCAGCACACACTGAGCCTGAGGGCCAGGCTGGGCCACAGTCTGCTGTGGCTCCTGAGTGGTTTCACTGCCACCCACTGACTGCTTAGAAAGGAAGTGCAGAGCTCTGCGTCTGGGGTGGAGGAAGAACAGCAGGCACCAGCTTGGGGTCATCCTGCTGGGGAACATCTCCATGGAGCAAGTGCTTGGAGTCCTGCATGGCACAGCAAAGTGGCCTGGTGCCCAAGAGGGCCAATGGCATCCTGGGGTGCATCAGGAAAAGTGTGGCCAGCAGGGTGAGGAAGGTTCTCCTCCCCCTCTGCTCTGCCCTGCTCACACCACAGCTGCAATACTGTGCCCAGTTTGGGGCTCCTCAGTTCAGTACAGACAGGGATGTGCTGGAGAGAGTCCAACAGAGCCTGTGAGGATGCTGAAGGGCCTGGAACAGCTCTGCTGGGAAGAAAGGCTGAGAGCTCTGGGGCTGTTTGGGCTGGAGAGGAGAAGGCTGAGAGGGGATCTGAGCAATGGATCTAATATCTGAGGGGTGGGTGTCAAGATGAAGGTGCCAGGCTCTGCATGGTGGTGTCCAGGGATAGGACAAGGACCAAGAGGTAGAGCTGGAACCCAGGAGGTGCTACCTCAACATGAGGAGAGATTTCTTTGCTGTGAGGGTGCTGGAGGCCTGGAGCAGGCTGCCCAGAGAGGTTGTGGAGTCTCCTCTGCAGACTTTCCAATCCCTGGATGTGTTCCTGTGTGACCTGCCCTGGGTGTTCCTGCTCTGGCAGGGATGGTTGGATTCTGGAACCCTCAGCACAGGAAGGACATGGAAGTGTTAGAGCAGGTCCAGAGGAGGCCACGAAGATGCTGAGAGGGCTGCAGCAGCTCTGCTGTGAGGACAGGCTGAGAGAGTTGGGGCTCTGCAGCCTGCAGAAGAGAAGGCTGCCAGGAGACCTTGGAGTAGCCTTCCAGGATCTGAAGGGGGCTCCAGGAAGGCTGGGGAGGGACTATTGACAAGGTCTGGAAATGCCAGGACAAGGGGAATGGGTTTGAAGTGGCAGAGGGGAGACTGAAAGTGGATGTTAGAAGGAAGTTGTTTGCAGTGAGGGTGGTGAGGCACTGGCACAGGTTGCCCAGGGAGGTTGTGGCTGCTCCCTCCCTGGAGGTGTTCAAGGCCAGGTTGGAGGAGGCCTTGAGTGAGCTGTGCTAGTGGGAGGTGTCCCTGCCTATGGCAGGGGGCTGGAACTGGATAATCCTTGAGGTCCTTTCCAACCTTACCATTCTATGATTCTATGACTGGATGATCTCTAAAGGTCCCTCCCAACACCTAACATTCTGAGGTCCTCTGATTTTACTCCACGTAGGTATCAGAACAAGGCTTCTATAGCAAACGAGTAGGTTATTTATGATTTAAAGCGAGGTGCCTGCCTGAAAGCTGCCTGATGGATGACATCAAAACAGGGAGGAAGAGTTACACAGCCACTGGAGGTGCTTAAAACCAGAATGATTTTCTCAAGGTGTAAAGTTATGACACAAGAAAAGGTCAATTATAGTAAGAAAAAAAAATAAAAATAACCCCACTGGTTTCTGGGGGAGTTAAGAGCAATCCTTCTGTGTTTAAAATGGAATGTGCAGCCTTCACCCCAGGGGTAAGCAATCTCGTTAACCCCACTAAAGGAACAACAATTCCAATTCACTTCCAAATGAGAAAGAACTGTTTCACCTGTCAGCCTGCTGGTTCCCTAATGCTGCCAGCTTGCTGCTTCCCTGGCCACATTCACAGCCCTGAGTGAGGTGGAGATCAGAACTGAACGATCCTCATCAGGGCAGAGGAGGGCTGAGGGATGTGACCATTAAGCCCTGGCACAGTGGTGATGCTGAAAGAGAAGCAATGGTGGTGTCTTTCTCAATGTGCTGGTTTGAGGTTAATTGGAATATTTTAATAGAGAAAATTACACTCTAGGCTGTGAAAGGAAAACATGGTGATGTCTGCTGCACTCAGAGGCTTGCTGAGATGTTTGGGAAAAGAACTCAAAACAATAGATAAGGCAGCCTGTGTCTGTCTCTGTCTGGGGGCACAGCGTCTTGGGCGATTTGGCTTCTTGCTCCTCTTTGCCAAGTAACCTCACTAACCACTTTCCTTCTAACCCCCCTGGCTGATCCTCCAAGCTCACCGTGCACATAAGGCAAACTTTGGGGGAAGGTATAGCAGTGGGGAGAAGGTGGAAGGGTGGTTGGGAGCCCCTCCTGGGGTCTCTGATTTCTGGGAGGGGAGTTGTGTTGCTGTATTACCTTTAACTTGTCTATTTCTGCAAATATTCCTGAATGTATCATNCACCCTTCAGGTAGCTGGAGACAGCAAGAAGGTCTCCCCTGAGCCTCCTCTTCTCCAGGCTAACCAATCCCAGCTCCCTCAGCCTCTCTCCATAGGGCTGTGCTCCAGGCCTCTCCCCAGCCTCGTTGCCCTTCTCTGGACACACTCAAGCACCTCAATGTCCTTCTTCAATGGAGGGGCCCAGAACTGGACACAGCACCCAAGGTGTGGCCCAAGCAGTGCAGAGTACTGTGTATATAGTGTCTATCTCTGCTTGTCCTTTGTGCTGAGCTGTAAACAGAGCTTCAGTCCTTAACTTCCAGCTGGCTGAGTTCTAGTCTGGGTCATTTTACAAAGTGCGGGGTTGGGGGGGCAGGTAACTCCCAAACCATCACACTCAAGAATATAGTAGCAACTAAAGAGCACATAAAGACTAGGCCACTGAATGTCAGAAATGTCATTTCAGTCCTCCATCAACTGAAGGAAGCTATTACCCTGATGAGCATGCCAGGAGAAGGGCCACGAGGTTGAGCAGAGGGCCGGAACTGCTCTGCTGCGAGGAGAGACTGAGGGAGTTGGGGCTGTGCAGTCTGGAGAGGAGAAGGCTCCCAGGAGACCTTATTGTGGCCTTTCAGTAGCTGAAGTGGGCTACAAGAAAGCTGGGGAGGGACTTCTTAGGGTGGTGGGTAGTGACAGGACTGAGGGGAATAGAACGAAGCTAGAAATGGGTAGATTCAGACTGGATATTATGAAGAAGCCAAGCTAGAGGAGAGATTTAGACATTTCCCCCACAGATTAACCCTGAAAGGTTTCTAAGTTTGTAGACCTGGTGGCACAGGCAGTCCCCTTGCTCCCTTTTCACCCCCTCTAGGCTATACTAAAATTGACTTGTAGGATATGAAAAAAATTACCTCTGTCCTGAAATGGATTCAAGATAGAGGAGGGGAGATTTAGACTGGATGTGAGGAAGAAGTTGTTCAGTTGTTCCAACCTTACCATTCTATGATTCTGTGATTCTATGATCAAAGCTGGAGGTGAGGAGATTCAGTCTGGACATGAGGAAGAAGTTCTTCTAGAGGAGAGATTTAGACATTTCCCCCACAGATTAACCCTGAAAGGTTTCTAAGTTTGTAGACCTGGTGGCACAGGCAGTCCCCTTGCTCCCTTTTCACCCCCTCTAGGCTATACTAAAATTGACTTGTAGGATATGAAAAAAATTACCTCTGTCCTGAAATGGATTCAAGATAGAGGAGGGGAGATTTAGACTGGATGTGAGGAAGAAGTTGTTCAGTTGTTCCAACCTTACCATTCTATGATTCTGTGATTCTATGATCAAAGCTGGAGGTGAGGAGATTCAGTCTGGACATGAGGAAGAAGTTCTTCTGCATGAAAATGGTGAGAGCCTGGCAGGGGTTGCCCAGGGAGGTGGTGGAAGCCTCATTCCTGGAGGTGTTTAAGGCCAGGCTGGATGAGGCTGTGGGCAGCCTGAGCTCGTGTGAAGTGTCCCTGCGCATGGCAGGGGGGTTGTGGAAGTGTTTGATCCTTGAGGTCCCTTCCAAGCCCTGACAGTTCACAGAGTCACAGAATCAGTCAGGTTGGAAAAGACCTTCAAGATCACAAAGCCCAAGCTTTCACCCAACATTATCCAATCAACCTTAAGTTCTGTGACTCTGCACCCCACTGAAGAGCTAAGCTGTGCTTCAGTAACAATCTCAATTCCTCTTACTCTTACCCCTCTGTTTCCACCAGCCCACCTGCTCTGTGCTCCTCACAGGCACTCTCACACACACACAAATGCCACTTTGACTGCTGTCAGCTCTGCCACATCTTTTCCTGAGCAGCCTGTTCAAGAGAGATACTTTTGACAGAAAGTAAATGGCAAACAGAAAAGGAATTGAACTGCTGGAGTGGGTCCAGAGGGCCAAGAAGGTGACCAGAGGGACTGGAGAACCTCCCCTGTGGGGACAGGCTGAGAGAGTTGGGGCTCTGCAGCCTGCAGAAGAGAAGGCTTCCAGGAGAGCTTGGAGTAGCCTTCCAGGAGCTGAAGGGGGCTCCAGGAAGGCTGGGGAGGGACTATTGACAAGGTCTGGGAATGCCAGGACAAGGGGAATGGGTTTGAAGTGGCAGAGGGGAGATTGAAAGTGGATGTTAGGAGGAAGTTGTTTGCAGTGAGGGTGGTGAGACACTGGTACAGGTTGCCCAGGGAGGTTGTGGAGCACAGAAGTCCAGGGAGACTTTACAGTTGGCTTTCAGTACCTGATGGGGTGTGCTGGTTTGAGGCTAATTAGAATATCTTAATAGACAAAATTACACTATAGGCTGTGAAAGGAAAACATCATGATGGCTACTGCACTCATACGCTTGCTGGAGAATTGTTTGGGAACACTAACCAAAACAATAGCTAAGTCAGTCTCTGTCTGTCTCTTGCTGGAGCAGGAGCTGCTGGTGGGATCTAGCAGCTTCTGGCTTTTGGCTCCTCTGCTGATGAATCCTCACTAACCACTTTTCTTCTAACCCCCCTGGCTGATCCTCCTAATTTACCTTGCTACTTAGGAAAACNCCTCCTAATTTACCTTGCACGTAAGGCAAACCTTGGGGTAAGGTACAGGGGTGGGGGGAAGGTGGAAGGCTGGTTGGGAGCCCCTCCTGGGGTCTCTGATTTCTGGGAGGGGAGTTGTGTTGCTGTATTACCTTTTACTTGTATATTTCTGTAAATAGTGTGTAAATAGTGTAAATATCTGCTGTACATTGTGCAAAGCTGTAAATAGAGCTTCATCATTTAACTTCCAGCCGACTGAGTGCTAGTCTGGGGCATTTTACAAAGTGTGGGGGGGTGGGGAACTCCCAAACCTTCACATGGGGGGCTACAAGAAAGCTGGGGAGGGACTGTTGACAAGTGCTTGGAGTGATGGAATGAGAGGGAATGGATTGAAGCTTGAGGAGGGCAAATTGAGACTGGAGAGTAGGAAGAAATTCTTTCCAGTGAGGGTGAGGAGACACTGGCACAGGCTGCCCAGGGAGGTTGTGGCTGCTCCCTCCCTGGAGGCATTCAAGGCCAGGCTGGATGATGCCTTGAGCAGCCTGGACCCATGGCAGTGGGGGGCTGAACTAAATGATCTTCAAGGTCCCTTCCCTTCAAGGTGTCCCTTCCAAACCAAACTAATCCCTGACTCTCTGGATCCATGAATCTATGCACAGGAAGCTTTACTTCTTCCCTGACGTTACTGACAAGGACTTTACGTCGCTCATTAGGAATGGGAGATAATTATTATCACCAAACTCTCTCTGCAAAGGCAATTTTGGGTTGAAATCAACACAAATCTTAAATTCTGGCAGCAGCATTTTGATAAACATTCTTGACTGCACCAACAGGACTTGGCCTTTTGGATGGCTCCATCCCTTTTCTGATTTGTCCAGTTCATTTTACCATTTCCAAAGTTATTCCATTGATTTTTTTTTTTTCCTCCCCACCAATTTAAAATGAATTTTGTTAAGGCCCTCAAGAAACATCATCAAACGTTTCAAAGGAGCAGGATCTGATCTAATTTTTATGTGCAGTGAATCTTGTAGCAGTATATTTCAAACCTCTTGGTGATACCTGAATATTTCATAAACATTCTCCCTTACTTTATAAAATTCCAGGTAGTTATCTTAAAAGGAAAAAAAAAAAAAAAAGCTGAGTAAAAAAAGGTTCCCTGGCACACAGGAGTGGATTCTGAGGTAATCCAATCCTGCAGAACGATTCAAATGTTTGCCTGTGTTGCTTATATTCTCCAATCTGGATGCACTCTCCTCTGAAGACCAACCCAGTTGTGGTTTTATTTTCGTAGGCATCCACCTGATGAACAAGAAAATCAAAGCATCCATTTCAAAAAGGCAAACATTGACTATTCATTCCAGCTCAGAAAGGGGAAGCTTCCTGCAGCAGGACTGTGTTTAAGTGTTATTGATGTTCAAAACAAGAGTCTTGGTTACCTGACAGGTGTGTTTGATGTAGAAAGAGTAATACCAGGCAGAGGACTGTCATATCACCACATCAATCCGCTGCTATCGATGCTGAGGAAGGGTTAGAAGAGAAGGCTTCCTAGGAATGGTTGTCAGTTGTTCGTTTTTTACTCTCTAATTACTCCTCTACAAGATTTTGTAGCTTTTTTGGAAGCATCCTCTGTAAGAGGAACCATCAGAGGTAGAAGCAGAACAAAATAATGTGGCTGAAGTTCCCTTCCACTAACACAGAGACTGCAAAGAAGATAATTGTGTTTGTATCAATTACTAAGTTCCAGGAGATTAAAACTGGAGTTCTGCTTTGGGCTTATATCCAAACTAATCAATAATATTAAACTATATGGGGCTCTGCAGCCTGGAAAAGAGAAGGCTTCCAGGGGACCTGATAGTAGCCTTCCAGGATCTGAAGGGGGCTCCAGGAAGGCTGGGGAGGGACTATTGACAAGGGCTTGCAATGCCAGGACAAGGGGAATGGGTTTGAAGTGTCAGAGGGGAGATTGAAAGTGGATGTTAGGAGGAAGTTGTTTGCAGTGAGGGTGGTGAGACACTGGCACAGGTTGCCCAGGGAGGTTGTGGCTGCTCCCTTCCTGGAGGTGTTGAAGGCCAGGTTGGAGGAGGCCTTGAGTGAGCTGTGCTAGTGGGAGGTGTCCCTGCCTATGGCAGGGGTTGGAACTGGATGATCCTTGAGGTCCCTTCCAACCTTACCATTCTGTGATTCTATGGAACAGGGTTAAAACACATCATCCAACTACGACATTAAGTGGCATCATCCCCTAAAAAGATTTTTCTCCCCAGGAGAATCAATTTTAATTGTTTTTGTTTGGTTGTTTGGTTGGTTTGGTTTGTTGTTGGTTTGGGTTTTTTTTGGTTGGTTGGTTTTTTGGTTTTGTTTTTGTTTTGTTTGGGTTTTGTGGGGTTTTTTTGTTGTTGTTCTTGGGGTTTTTTTGGTCAGTATGAAAGCAATTTGTCATTATAAAAGCTCTGTAGAGCAGTAGGCTGAGGTAGACATCCCCCAGATGTGAGTGGTGGACCAGTTGCTTTGCAAGCCATGAATAAAAACCTTCCACTTCACAATTAAAAACCACCCAAGGTACTGTGGCACTAATTAGCAGCCACATCTGCTCACTAACAGAGATGGAGCCTGCCCTGTCACTATGCTTATTGATGAAGCTATATGTGTTTAAGTCAAACATGCATATTTCTACCTCCACTCAAAAGACCTGGCAAGCTCTTGGTGAGGCAAGCAAGCTCCTTTTTTGCTATAAGAAGGTTCCTAATGCTGCTGCTGCTACTGGCTAGTCCTTGTCCTGCTAAAGAGCAAAGGCATGGTCTGTCCTCATCAGCTCACATCCTCTTTGTCTTGCTGATTAAAATAAAACAGCAGTATCAGCTCTGCTGATTTTAGTCACTGGGAGCACAATGTGGGCTTTAGCATAATTTCTGGAGTAATTAATGGGGAAAAGAGAGGTGAAATAATGCACATTGGAGCACCTTTCCTACAAAGGCAAGATGAGGGAGTTGGGGTTGCACATCCTGCAGAAGAGAAGAAGGCTTCAGGGAGACCTAATAGCAGCCTGCCAGTAGCTGAAGTGGGCTACAAGAAGGCTGCAGAGGGATTGTTCCCAAAGGCCTGCAGGGACAGGAGGAGGGCAATGGTTTGAAATGAGAGCAGAGCAGATTGAGATTAGATGTGAGGAACAAGTTCTGCAGCAGGAGGCTGCTGGAGCACTGCCACAGGTTGCCCAGGGAGGTGGTTGAGGCTCCATCTGTGGAGGTGTTCAAGGTGAGGCTGGAGAAGGCTGTGAGCAACCTGCTCTAGCGGAGGATGTCCCTGCTGAGCGCAGGGGTTTGGACTGGATGCCCTTTGGAGGTCCCTTCCAACCCAACCCATTCTAGGATTCTATGCTACCTCTAACCAGGTTAAACTCTTGCAGGGCTGCTGGCACAACCACTGATGGCAGTGGCCTGCCTGCCTTCAGCTTACCTTTTGCAGTTATGATATTTCTGATGGAGGAAAGCAGGAAAGCAGTTAAAAGGATTATTGAAAAGCCAGGATAAAATGAAGGGAAAACTGAGGAAGTCAGTCAGACTCAGAAGCTCTACACCACTCCCATTAAAAGGTTACCTTCAATAATAATGCACAATTAATGCAACTAATTTGATATTAAACAGCATTACAATAAATTGGATCTGTAAAGTGCTGGTTTGATTCCTTTTCTGCTCTCAGCATCCTTACTCTTCTCCAGCCTCTCTATCCATGCTTGAAGAAATAAAGGATCAGTCTCTTGTGAATGCACCAAATGAAATCTTCTGAATGCATCAAATGAAACTTTCTGAATGCATCAAATGAAAGTGACACCCATTTTTGCAGGAAAAAAAATCCCATGCACTAATATGGTTGTGATCAGCGTTAGGCCTGCCCTCCCACCTTCAAAGCACACCTTGACAACATTCATCCAGAACTATTTCACCTGCAGCCAGGGATAAGCCTCACAAAACAGAGCCTTTCTCAAGCCAGGTTGATGAAAGCAGCCCCTTGAATGCCAAGCAAGCTAAAAATAGGTGCTGAATTATTTTAATCTTGTTACTGAATGGAAACAAAGCATCACAAAAAGAAACCAATTTATATTACACAAATTGGTTCCTCTACTCTAAAAGATCAAAAGAAATGGCAAGGGCTCTTTTGGTTTTTGTTTTTTTTTTCTTTAATGGGGTGGGTGCAGCATTTGCAGACCTGTTTGATAGAGCTGTGCATTTTAGAGCAAGAGAGGTGTTAAAAGATGTTGGGCAAACACAGCCTATGGATTGTAAACCTGGGGGACAGAGCCTCTTTGAAACACTTGGAGAATAGATTGAATCCAAATCATCATAGAGTCATAGAGCCATAGAATCACAGAATCCATCAGGTTGGAAGAGATCTCCAAAGAGACCTCATCCAGCCCAACCTAGCACCCAGCCCCAGCCAATCAACCAGACCATGGCACTCAGTGCCCCAGCCAGGCTTTGCTTCAACACCTCCAGGGATGGCAACTCCACCACCTCCCTGGGCAGCCCATTCCAATGCCAATCACTCTCTCTGCCAACAACTTCCTCCTAACATCCAGCCTGAACCTGCCAAGGCACAGTTTGAGACTGTCTCCTCCTTCTGTTGCTGGTTGCCTGGCAGCAGAGCCCAACCCCAGCTGGCTACAACCTCCCTTCAGGTAGTTGTAGACAGCAAGGCAGCTGTAGACATCAAGCATGAGCAGCACCCACACTTTTGAAAGCAGTATAGAGGAGTGATGGTTACTCCAAACAGATCAGAGAATCAGTAAGGGTAGAAAAGAGCTTTAAGATCATTGAGTTCAAGTGTAACCCAACTACCACAACCACTAAACTGTATCCTTAAAGACCACATCTACACATTTCCAGTGTCTCCCCACCCTCACTGGAAAGAATTTCCTTCTAATCTCCAGTCTCAATCTGCTCTTCTGAACCACAGAATCACAGAACCATTGAATCACAAAATCACAGAATCAAAGAATCACTCAGGGTAGGAAGGGACCACAAGGATCAGCCAGCTCCAACCCCCCTGCCATGCCCAGGGACACCTCACACTAGCTCAGGCTGCCCACAGCCTCATCCAGCCTGGCCTTAAACACCTCCAGGCTTCCACCACCTCCCTGGGCAACCCCTGCCAGGCTCTCACCACCCTCATGCTGAACAACTTCTTCCTAACATCCAGGCTGACTCTCCCCATTTCCAGCTTTGTTCCATTCCCCTCCCCTCAGCCCTATCCCTACCTGACAGCCTGAAATGTCCTCCCCAGCTTTCTTGTAGCCCCCTTAAGACTCTGAAAGGCCACAAGAAGGTCACCTGGGAGCCTTCTCCTCTCCAGACTGCACAGCCCCAACTCCTTCAGTCTCTCCTCACAGCAGATCAGCTCCAGCCCTCTGCTCATCCTGGTGGCCCTTCTCTGGACACCTTCCAGCACAAATCCTTCAGGTATGAAAAGCCACAGACTGTATGAAAAAATGATAAAAGTGTTTTTATGTTCACAAGTCTAAAAAACACATTCAGCTTGGCAACAACCTTCCCAACAACTGTCATCAGTAGAGAGCTAATACAGTTTAAATTAAGATATCACTAAATCTGTTCAGCAAATTAATTTAAGCAGAAAGACTTCAACATGAGCCTGCAGTGTGAGTGCAGCCCAGACAGCAACTGTGTGCTGGGCTGCAGCAAGAGCAGTGTGGGCAGCAGGGCAAGGGAGGGGATTCTGCCCCTTTGCTCTGCTCTCCTCAGACTCCACCTGCAGTCCTGTGTGCAGTTCTGGAGCCCCCAGCACAGGAAGGACATGGAAGGGTTGGAGGAGGTCCAGAGGAGGTCATCAAGATGCTGAGAGGGCTGCAGCAGCTCTGCTGTGAGGACAGGCTGAGAGAGTTGGGGCTCTGCAGCCTGCAGAAGAGAAGGCTTCCAGGAGACCTTAGAGTAGCCTTCCAGGATCTGAAGGGGGCTCCAGGAAGGCTGGGGAGGGACTATTGACAAGGGCTTGCAATGCCAGGACAAGGGGAATGGGTTTGAAGTGTCAGAGGGGAGATTGCAAGTGGATGTTAGGAGGAAGTTGTTTGCAGTGAGGGTGGTGAGACACTGGCACAGGCTGCCCAGGGAGGTTGTGGCTGCTCCCTCCCTGGAGGTGTTCAAGGCCAGGTTGGAGGAGGCCTTGAGTGAGCTGTGCTAGTGGGAGGTGTCCCTGCGAGTTGGAACTGGCTGAGCTTTGAGGTCCCTTCCAACCTTCCCATTCTGTGATTCTATGATTCTATGACTACAAAAAGAACAGGGACTGACAGCAGTGCATGAACTCATATGCAAAAAAAGAAAACCCTCTGCACTGCTGTGAGTAATTCTGCACTTGTCAACCTTCTCAACACTTATCCAAGCTGTGCCTTTAATGCTGTGTTCCATCAACCTCCTGCTTGTTTTCTCATCAGTTGTAGCATCATTGCATAAACACACAGTGAAAAAATAAATAAATAAATAAATGAAGAAATGCAGAGTGAGTTTTACTGAACAGCCACATTAGCTTCAGCAGAAGACACAAAGTGAGGAATTCAATGAGCAGTCACTGGCTTGGAATTCTAGAACTGAACATTTTACTCTTGGCACATGTTTCTGCGCTTACACATAAAGACCTTAGCATCACTTCCCCCTGCATGGGTTATCTTCTGCCTCTGCACTTCATTTAGCATCAGTCCCCCCTTGCTGGAAGCTCTTTATTCACTTTTAATCCAATACTGATGATGATTACAAAAAGGGCAGGGAGAAAAGTGGGAGTGAAAATGAGAATGCAGAGCTTGAGCTGGATTACTCTTATCAGCGATGGAGACCAGAGGCATGCAGCAGCAAATTAACCCAGGTGAGTTCCTGCACACCATCATAAGCTCCAGCAGAGCAACTAGTCAGGAGAAAACTGGGCAGAGAGGAATTCCAGTGCTGCTGAGAAAGCAGTGTGGGAAAGCTTCCTAAGGTCTGATGAGCTCTGGAGGCCAAACTGTCCTGCTGAGCACACCAGAACCAACACACAAGGCACCAACTGCCCATCAGAAGGACAAAGCTGTGGGCACACAGAATCACAGACACATGCAGGTTGGCAAAAGCCCTCACCCCTAGGGTGAATCCTTAAAGGCATGTCTAGAATAATCACAGGAGTCTTGGGTTTGTGTGGAAGAGCACAGTGCAGATGAAAACAAGGGAAGGTGGGGGTTATATTTCTGTTAATATGTACTCCTCAGGGTTACATTACAGGGACACAGCCACATGCAGGTTGGCAAAGCTCCTCAGGACCACCAAGCCCAACCTATGACCCTACTCAAAACAAGATTCACCTTAAACCATCTCCCTAAGCACCATATCCAGGACCACCAAATCCAACTTAATACCCCACTCAAAACAAGATTCACCTTAAACCATCTCCCCAAAGCACCACATCAAGGATCACCAAATCCAACTTAGAACCCTACTCAAAACAAGATTCCCCTTAAACCATCTCCCCAAGCACCACATCCAGGATCACCAAATCCAACTTAGAACCCTACTCAAAACAAGATTCACCTTAAACCATCTCCCCAAGCACCACATCCAGGATCACCAAATCCAACTTAGAACCCTACTCAAAACAAGATTCGCCTTAAACCATCTCCCTAAGTACCACATCAAGGATCACCAAATCCAACCTAGAACCCTACTCAAAACAAGATTCACCTTAAACCATCTCCCCAAGCACCACATCCAGGATCAACAAATCCAACTTAGAACCCTACTCAAAACAAGATTCACCTTAAACCATCTCCCTAAGCACCACATCCAAATCACCCTTAAACACATCCAGGGTGGGTGACTCCACCACCTCCCTGGGCAGCTCATTCCAGTGCCTCATCTGCAGGAGTCCATGAACCTAAGCAAAGGATAAATACCAACACAAACTCAGGTTTCTCCCACACTACTACAAATTTCCCACACCAGCTCAGATGACTTACAAGTAGGATAAAGCTCTATTTAGAGCAAAGCTACATTTACAAGCATGCATATATATATATACACACACACAATATATTTACAAGCATTTACAATTAGATACAAGCTAGAAATAATACAGAACTCCAATCTCCCTCATGGACAAACAGAAGCAGCCCAGAAGGGACTCAAAGCCACCCTGTCTCTCTCTGTCCTTCTCTTTCCCAGACAGAAAAGCCAGCAAAGCTTACTTTGATAGCTGGAAATGTTAGCCAGGCTTAGTGGAAGAGATTAGAGAGAGAGTAGTGAATAGATCCAACACTCAGGAGCAAAGAAGCAGAAACTGTTTATACTCTGACTTTTTATACTTTTCAGCAAACCAACTGTCACGGTTTGGGGGGTTCCAGGTTATCTCAGATTCCCTTAAAAAACTACAGAGACCAAATCACAGAGTCATAGAATGGGAAGGTTGGAAGGGAACTCAAGGATCAGCCAGTTCCAACCCCCTGCCATAGGCAGGGACACCTCCCACTAG
>VWZE01005636.1:42348-56484 GCA_013396675.1 Eubucco bourcierii | reverse complement strand
AAATCCCCAAAAGAAGTGAGACACCTTTAAATGCTATTACTCTCTTTACAGATGGTTCAGGAGTGTCACACAAGGCTGTGGAAACACCCTGATAAAGAGGAGTGGCAATCTGATGTCACATTCCACCCGGGTTCTCCACAAATTGTCGAGCTGGCAGCAGTCACTCGAGCTTTTTCTCTTTTTAATAATCAGCCTTTTAATTTAATCACGGATTCAGTATATGTAGCGGGCGTTGTTATGAGAGCAGAGGCCTCTGCACTCAAAGAAGTCTCGAATTTACAATTGTTTAACCTCCTTAGAACCTTGATCACCCTTGTCAATAAGAGGCAACATGCCTTCTTTGTTATGCACATTAGATCTCACACGACTCTCCCTGGTTTTATTGCTGAGGGCAATAGGACCGCAGATCTCCTAGCCATGCCAGTCCTCCCTCTTCCTAATCGATTGGAACAGGTAAGCTTAAGTCACAGATTTTTTCATCACAATGCAAAAGGACTTAAAAGACAATGTGATTTAACCACTCAACAAGCAGCAGATATCATATCTGCCTGTCCTGATTGCCAACGTTTTGCTATACAACCTCCGGCTGGAGGAGTTAAGCCTAGAGGTTTACAAAGCCTTGAACTCTGGCAGACAGATGTTACTCATTTTCCTGAATTTGGCCATCTCAAATATATACATTCCTCTATAGATAAATTTTCAGGTGCAATTGTTGCATCTTGCCATATAGGAGAAAACACCAAAGATGCCAAAAAACATTTCTTAAAAGCGTTTGCAGCTCTAGGAGTACCTCAAACAGTTAAAACTGATAATGGTCCTGCCTACTCTTCCCAGTTCCTAAAAACTCTTCACAGAATGGGGGTGTGCTGGTTTGAGGCTAACTGGAATATTTTAATAGAGAAAATTACACTATAGGCTGTGAAAGGAAAACATCATGATGTCTACTTCACTCATACGCTTGCTGGAGAATTGTTGGAGAATACACAGATAAGTCAGTCTGTCTCTGGCTGGAGCAGCAGCTGCTGGGGCGATCTAGCAGTTTTCTGGCTCTGGTTCCTCTGCCGATTAATCCTCACTAACCATTTTCCTTCTAACTCCCCTGGCCAATCTTCCTAATTTACCTTGTGCGTAAGGCAAACCTTGGGGTAAGGTACAGGGTTGGGGAGAAGGTGGAAGGATGGTTGGGAGCCCCTCCTGGGGTCTCTGATTTCTGGGAGGGGAGTTGTGTTGCTGTATTACCTTTTACTTGTATATTTCTGTAAATATTCTGTCTATAGTGTGTATATCTGCTTGTACATTGTGCTGAGCTGTAAATAGAGCTTCATCACTTAATTTCCAGCTGGCTGAGTTCTAGTCTGGGTCATTTTACAAAGTGGGGGGGGGTGGGTAACTCCCAAACCTTCATAGGGGAATACGTCATATTACTGGCATCCCACACTTACCAACAGGTCAGTCCATAATTGAGAGATCACATCAAACACTTAAGGCACTCCTTAGAAAACAGAAAAGGGGAGGAGGTATGGCAACTACACAAGAAAGGCTGCAAAAAGCTATATACACTTTTAATCTTTTGAATTGTTTTACAGAAAACACTTCACCGATGGTAAAGCACTTTGCGAGCAATCATCTTTTTAAATTCCAGGATAAACCCCCAGTGTTGGTGTGTAATTTGGAATCAGGAAAAGTGGAAGGTCCATTCCCTTTACTAACACGGGGAAGGGGTTATGCTTGTGTTTCCACAGAATCAGGACCTAAGTGGTTTCTGGCAAAGAACATACACCCCTACAGAGAGAACTCATCTGAATAACTGCTATAAACACCAATCACATGATGAAGGGAGTTACTGTATTACTTTTGTGTATATGGAGTACTGGGTTAGGAATTAGTCTTTTTACGCTATCTAAAACCAATGTATGGGTTACATTAGCTAACATCACAGGCTTGCAGTCGCTTTGCTTAGCTACAGCTACACCGCAGAGCCCCTTCTCTACATGTTTGGTAGGAGTACCTATAGATCAATGGCCAGTTCATCAGGCCCAATCATCCATTGCTAATGGCACAGGTGTTGTGGATAATTGGGATGGATGGACACCCTATCTGCCTCAAGCATCATTGGAGCCACAAGAATTTGAGTTACTAGGATCTATAAAAGCAGATTACTGTCTCAAATTTAACTATACAGGCAAGAATAAAACCAAGGCATGGGACGTCACCCCGATTCACCATATATTTAATAATGAATCTGCATGGTGCAACTATATAACGAGTAATATCTCTAAGTCTTCCAGTAACCCTTTAAAATTACCTTCTGGTGTGTTTCTCATTTGTGGTGACAGGGCATGGCCATCCATCCCAGATGAAAGGGGGACCCTGTACTATTGGCAGATTAACAATACTCACCCCCAATGATACCACAGTGCTGCAATGGCGTAAAAAATATCAAGCCTATCATAATAATATGTTGAGAAAAAAGAGGTTGTCATAGGTTTAAAGAGCCGACAGAGTAAAGCTCTCAAACGAATCGGAGAAAAAACAGAATTGTATTTGGAGAGAGTGTTACAGACAGAAATTACAAAGTAGATACATAAGCCATTAGCGAACCCACTGAATTTTCCCCCAACCCAAAACTAAATCTACAATCCCCAGTGCTCCAGTCCTCCCCCCTCCACGCCACTGTGGCAGATAAGTGCAATGAAAAATCTATTTGTTTTCAAAAGGCTCTTTCACAAGGCAAAACACATGACTATATACTAGAGTTCACATGAGAAAACATCCTGATGAATCAGCTTCTCCAAATGAGACTGAATCAACAAAAGTCCCAAGATGGCCTAGTATTCAGGTTTAGAATCATAGAATGGTAAGGTTGGAAGGTAACTCAAGTATCATCTAGTTCCAAACTCCTGTCATAAGCAGGGACACCTCCCACTAGTACAGGTTACTCAAGGCCTCGTCCAACCTGGCCTTGAACACCTCCAGGGAAGGAGTAGCCACAACCTCCCTGGGCAACCTGTGGATGCTCCCTCCCTGGAGATGTTCAAGGAAGAGGCTTTTGAAGAGGATCTGAACAGAGCAAAAAGCCTACCATCCTTCAATAATTATGTATGCCAATTATCATGTTTGGGAAAAATTAAAGCAGAAACCAGTGAATGTATGTCCTGAAACCCCATTAGCTTCTACAATTATTACCCTAATGTATGTAAATAAATGTTTAATCTACTGATACCACCACTATTTTGCCTCAATAACATCAATACAGAACTGTCCAACATTTAATTACTGTTTATTTTGTGTGTACTATGCTTTGATTTTAATGAGTGCTTTTTAGTTCCTTTAGGTGTCATCTTCATCCCTTAAGTATTCATCACGATCAACTATGCCTTTTGTTGCTTTGAATAAAAACTGTGTACCTAAAATAGCTGATATTAAAAATTAACCCATAAAAGCAACCAAAATACCACTTAGTCCAGAAAGCTAGTTCCTTTCTGCAGTTGCATCAACAGTATCATTTTGCCCATCACTTCTATACAAAGTCTTCACACCAAACCTTTTGTAATCATGGGCAGAAATAGCATCATTGCTTCATTACTTCTCTTACAGAAATACTTCAGCTTTTTTCAGACTAATTCAACATCTGAATAGATTCATAAAAAAAAATATCCAATAAGCACAATTCATCCCTTCCTAAGGACAAGGGCAAGATATAATCAATGTGTGTGCTTACACTAAAGGCCAAACAAATGTTTTATCTTAAGGGAAGAAAACATTTTCAGGATGCCTGCAAATGGTCATATAGATTTGACCAAAACAAAGAAATGGTTATGTTATCACAGGTACATTTGCACTGGCAGATGTTCATGGAATTATTTTACATATGCTTTTCTTTCATTCTCAGTCTATGTAGACCCTTCAGACTTCTTCACAACCCAATACCAACCACTATGAATGTGTCCAAGACAAGTTGGCCACCTTTGGCTCACACCATGATCTTCTGAACCAGCTGCCAAATCCCACATGAGAAATCCTTTCTGCATGCCAGCCACTGCACAGGAAAGGAAGGTGTCCCCAGTGTCAAGAGAAAAGAGAAAGCAGGCTACACAAGCAAAGACTGACCAAAGCAGCTCAGCTTTAGGAGAGGTGTGCCTACAAACACCACTGCATTTCTAACCAGCAACATGCCACCAGGATTCACACCATCAGACCATCAATGATGCTCCTCCTTTGCCCACATGACCCACAGGTGCTTGCACTGGCAGTTCAGGGTTTGGTACCAAATAAGTATAGTATTTGTAGTACACTTGCTCTACTTACTGCAGAAGCTGAAAGATGCCACCTATGCCCACTGTAGAAAGGGAAAGGAAAAGGTTTCTCTTACCATTCAGAAATAGGTTTGGTAGATATTGGGCTGGAAACAAGGAAGACATTTTTAAGATAAGGGCGGTGAATCACTGGAAGAGGTTGCCCAGAGAAGCTGTGGATGTCTCATCATTGGAATCATTCAAATTAAGGTTGGACAGGGTTTTGAGCAGAAAGTGAAAGATGTTTGCCTGCGGTAGGGTGGACTACGTGAGCTTTAAGGTCCTTTCCAAACCAAACCATTCTATGATTCTATGACATGAAAACACTTCTCTTTCTTATTTGTTTTTTTTTTTTTTTTTTTTAATTTTCTCCCTCCCCTGGACCCTACCCCCAGCCAGTCAGTGTTGATTCATTAGCTAGGTTTGTACACAAATCTCCTATCTCATTAGTTTTTGGCATTAGCCACACCTCATCTTTTTCCTATTGCCTGACTGTAGCAGATAACAATTTAGTTTACTAGGGACTACAACACCTGAATTTAGATAGGAGTCAAGTTAGATATGACCTCTGTATCACAGGCAAACTGGTGCAGTTGCACTAAGGCTGATTTTAAATTCTGAAAAACCCTCATAGTGCTAACTGTTACAGATCCTGCATTTAACATTCAGATTTAAGCAGCACGTATTTAAAACGAAGCAGCAAGAAAAACAGGAAAAACACCAGTACATAAAATTTCTTGCAGTTTCACAATGCTTTAAGCAGAGAGTCTAAAACCTGAGAACCTTCGATCACTACAATACTGAAAAAGTTTTCATAGTATTTAAAACATTCATTATAGTTCTTTGCATGCATGTTACCCATATCTCAGTCTGCATAAATTCAAGAGTAAGGAATTAGTACAGTGAGTTTAGCCCAAGGTGTATACATATATATTAAAGGTGGTGAATGAACCTCTCAGGGCTCTGCACAAGAGCATTTTCCAACCTACATGAAAGACCATGCATGAACTGATGACTGAAAGACTATCTGCTATTCTATTGATGACTTTTAAAAAAACTGAGTTGAAACAGGCAAAGAAAAGACTTCATTACCCCCACCTGGAGTACTGTGTGCAGTTCTGGAACCCTCAGCACAGGAAGGACATGGAAGTGTTGGAGCGGGTCCAGAGGAGGGCCATGAAGATGATCAGAGGGCTGGAGCAGCTCTCCTATGAGGACAGGCTGAGAGAGTTGGGGCTCTTCAGCCTGGAGAAGAGAGGTTTTGAAGGGACCTGATTGTAGCCTTCCAGTATCTGAAGGGGACCTACAGGAAGGCTGGGGAAGGATTATTTACAAGGTCCTGCAATGACAGGACAAGGGGCAATGGGTTTAAACTGGCAGAGGGGAGATTTAGACTGGATGTTAGGAGGAAGTTCTTTCCAGTGAGGGTGGTGAGGCACTGGAACAGGTTGCCCAGGGAGGTCGTGGATGCTCCCTCCCTGGAGGTGTTCAAGGCCAGACTGGATGAGGCCTTGAGTAACCTGTACTAGTGGGAGGTGTCCCTGCCTATGGCAAGGAGTTGGAACTAGATGATCCTTGAGGTCCCTTCCAACCTTACCATTCTATGATTCTATAAGTTACTTTCTCCTTTAATTTTACAACTAGTAGCACGTCCAATATAATTACTTATAATAAATTGCCATATGATTGAATTTCTCTTTTTATCCAAAAAGCATTACCAGCATCTGATGTTCTGCTGATTAGAATGTGGCTCAATGCCTGTAATGGAATTTTCCACAAAAAAATATCCTCTGTAAATTCTGAGAGAGTGATTACAGAATGAGAATTGTAAACAATTTCATACCGTCTGTAAAACTGAGATGGAAGAGGAAATAATTCCTTGAGACAACCTTAATGATAAGTATACAGAAATGAATCATGCTAAAATTCAGTGAGATTTTTAGGAACTGTGATAGGATGCTAGGGGGAGATTATGCAGGAAACGAAAAGAAACATTTCTGGAAAACTGAAGAGGAGTTTATGCAACTCTTCCTAAGATTTTTTTTTTTCCCTATTAGATTTTTAAGATAAACAAAAACGAATGCTAGAATATTGATAGAAAATCATAAAAAAAACCACAGCAGCATTAGAAAAAACATCATGCTGGAGAATAAAGTAACCAAATTAACTCAATGTAAACCTTCCCAAATAGTCCTGCAACATAAGCATGACTCTTCTGTTTCACATTCAAAGTTAAAAGAGTTGGGTGCAGAAAATCAGCTACAGTAATAAGAAACCCTGGTTTTGGCAGCAATGTAGTAAGTCACAAAGCATGGCTACCACATAGGATTACAGATTAATTAATCATTTTCAGAGAAAAATAGTTATTGTTCAGACCATGTATTTGTTTCAGAATCACAGAATTACCAAGGTTGGAAAAGACCTTCAAGATCAACCCTCAATCCAATACCATCATGCCCACTAAACTATGTCCCCAAGTACCACATCTACACATTTTTAAAAGCCCTCCAGGGGTGGGGACTCTGCCGCTGCCCTGGGCACCTTGTTTCTCTTTGACCTTATTCCAATGGCTCTGTGCAGGAGAGGACAAGGCTAAATGACACATGGAGAAGGGAAGCCACCAAATCTCACAAACCCCTTCACCAACACTTGCACCAGGTCGAAGTGAAAGATGGAGGCTCTAGTTAGCAGAGCTGAGCCTCCAAACCCCCAATATCACTGAGAGGCATCCTCTCAAACTCTCCTGTCAGCAAAAGAGCCTTCTGCAGCACTCAACAAACATCCGGTCAAGACCTCTGCCAGATCTACCTACCCTCAGTCAAGGCAGGGACATGGATCCCTACTGTCCCAGGTTGGGAACTATAAGGTTAAAAAAAGAGTCCTCTGGGGACTGGCAGATTGTTATTCAAGCCCATAATTCTGCTATCTCTTCATAAGCTCACGGCAAGGTCAGCTCGTTCTCCTTTCCTCCCCCTCCAGCCTTGCACCAGGCAGGAGCTCCCTTATCAGGATAAACATGTAAAGATAGGCATTGTTTCGGGCCTCCAGAGGCTGTGCTTAGGCCTCAGGAGGATGGCAGTGGCATGGGGAGGGAGGACTGGAGCACTGGGGATTGTAGATTTCGTTTTGCGTTGGGGGAAAATTCAGGGGTTTTGCTAATGGTTTATGTATCTACTTCGTAATTTCTGTCTGTAACACTCTCTCCAAATACAATTCTGCTTTTTCTCCAATTTGTCTGAGAGTTTTACTCTGTCAGTTCTTTAAATCCACGACACCTAGAGCCAGGGGCTTTCCAATAAATCCTCATGGCCAAAAAACTCAATCCCTACAGAAGTGAGCAACACCATCACCATTCCTACCCCAGATCTTAGACTCAAGCTAGCAAACCTGCTCTGGCAGCCAGGAGAGGGTGATGTGCCCATGGGTGCTTCCCTCCCATTTAGGTCTCCTTCCATGTCAGATAAAAAACGGAACAGTAGCTCAGCAATTAAATTATAAATAAGTTAACACTGAAGCTTATGAGATGCTGCATGACAGAAACAAGCAAGATGTCCACAATTTAAGTTACTAACAAACATAATCAAATGGCAGATATGATGGACCACATGTGGAAGACAGAGATGAGAAAGTATCCACAGAACACAGAAAGAAGAGAGATTAATATTTTCAACAAATGGGCAATGAAGCAAATAGAAGAGGCACAAGGGACACATATAAGAGATATGAGAGTATGTAATAAGATGCATGAAATTTGATTAAAGTGCATTAAAGAGGAGCAGTAGCTTGTACTAAATCTCCAGATGGATTCCACCACTGCAATGTTCATTAAGTCTAATATTGCATAGTGGTGACTATCTACTACAACCCTGGAGAGAAATTAAAAGTAAGTGGCAAATGCTGACTCCAACTGCAGAAATGGACCAGACTGTGCAAGTCTGGAAGGAAATATCTGGAAAGAGTGAAAAATGTAACTGAAAGGCTGGGATAAACAACAACAAAATACAAAAATACCAAATAAACGTTTGTAGATGAATTCACATTGTATTAACCCAAGATGAAGATCCCAATGGCCCATGGTGTCACTACAGCCTTGACAGTGATAATTGGGTCTTTGTAATCCTCTCTTTGAAACTGGACAGCTGGAATATCTGTACATTTAATTCAAAGTGGTGAATGGTTGAAAATAGCTGGAGAATTTGAGTCATCCATTTTATGGGACTGTCCTGGGCTATGCATAACCTTGCACTGCAACAGGAAATAAGCTGAGAACTCTTCATGTGTCCAAATAGTCATATTAACAAGATTCACTTTGTGTCTTTTAGCTGGACAGTTACTGTTGAGGCATTAATTTTAAAGCAATTTTTATTCACCATCACACACTTCCCAAAGGGCAAGTTACTTCTAACACATCAAGTTTCTTAACACAGTTTGCTGAAAGAACTATAAACATTATGTCCTTTTCAATTCTAGGCTATATTCAGCATCTTCAGAAATTCCATTCCTCTGAAACCTACTGCTGGGCCACTAACTAGCTCAGCCTCGCTTTGCTGAGCTTTGCAACGTGTCCCAAACTGTCCTTCCTGCCAGTCTTAGCTTCTTCATCAGTTATTGAGAAAAACTGATTACTTTCTAAAAACTTCCCATACCGTTCTTGCACCCTAACATAGCGCTTTGTGAATTCATAATGTTGTTTCATCTGCAGACCCATCCTTTTCACAAGTGCTTTTATGAGATCTCTGTAGTTTCAGGTACCACATTAGACTATGACATGGTGAAACTCACATTGAGTTATCAACTTCTGCATAACAGGGAAACCATTTGTCCACTCACATCCTTTTGTGCAGCATAATTTCAGGTGCATAAAAACAAGCTATGACACAATTCACATATTTTTCTTCATGAAGAAGTTTCATTCACTAGCAAAGAGTAGACAATAAAAGACAAGTAATACATAAAAAAGCTACAAATTTTGAAAAATAAAAAAAAGGAAAAGAAAAAGATGCAGTAGAGTGAAAACGGAGGAAGATCCTTCAAAAGAAATAGAATTTTAACACATAGCCCTTGTGATTCACTGAGCAAATCTGAAGCTAGATGAAATGAAATGAATTTGCAGTATGCTTTGCTAAGAGTAAGAAAAATCTTTTTGCTGATGTTGCTGCTGATGTTACATAAATTGCTGATATTACAAAAATGACAGTGAACTGAACTGCCCCCTCAGTTTGAAATTAGGCATGTCATCCTGTTTCTTAGGTATTTAAAAACACATTTAAAGGGTTGCACTGGGCACCAAACATGCCTAGGAGGACACAGCAGAACTTGGGAGTCAGCCCAGCTGCATGGAAAGCTTCTCTTCTTTAGAAAGAGAACAGGTGGTTCCTCTCCAAAACGCTCTACATGGTAAGTACAAATCAGGAGACGTATTTCTCAAGATGGTAACTTAAAACTGAAGCGCTGATTAAGAGGTGTAAAGAGCTATAAAATAGGATATTGTTTATTAAGATTTATGTTAAGCCTAGTGTAAGGGTTAAACTACAAATTCGCCGGCACAGTCGCCAGACGCCCCTTCTGCAGAGACATCACCAGATAACATCTCAGCAAAGACAAGATATCCATGACAATCACCAGATAACACTTCGAAGAATTCCAGGAACTAACAGACCCATACGGGGACATGAATAAGGGGGTCAGCTACGGGACAGAGAGGAAGATTTTTTACTTCGGCCTCAACGACAACCAGGAGGTAGAAAACGACCCCCAAACATCAATTCAAGCATATGCAGAGTACCTCTACTACGTCACGAACATGGAAGTAAAATGTATAAAAGGGGACTGTTTAAACTGTTTATTTGCGACAGTTTGGCAGAGTGAAAACTCCCCTGTCGTCCAGCGCTGTTTTTTGCTCATATTCTACTTGCTATAATAAACAAAATTATAATTGAATTACGACCCGTTGTGTCGAAATTTATAACAGAGGTAACAAACATATGGAGATAAAGATAGTGGTGCCTCCTTGTATCAAATGCTGCCAGAAAGATTTTTAGCACCAGGGGTTCTTCGGTTTGTCTCTTCTCCCCCCTCCCCCAACCCCGCTTTCAAAAAAGGTTGCTATTTTCCAGTTCAATTTATCTCTCATGCCCAGGCAGTGGATTTCAAATTTTAAAATAGCAAAGCTGGAATAGGAGAAATTGGCTTCTAGAAGGTTCACAGTTCACAGCCTTTGAAATTTAGAATTATTTCATTCCTACCTGCATTAAAAGAGATCCTATAAACTTTTCAAACAATGCAGAAATCCAAACACAGAACTTACCTCATAGTAACTTCGCACAGCATTGCAAAATGCTTCATCTGCTACAATTTGTGTTTCCCCATTCAAAAAGGCCAGGAATCGTTCCTTCAGTATCTGTAGTTGCTGCTTATTGAGCTATGCAAGATAAAAAGGAGAGGGGAGAGAATAACAAACACAGTTAGTCTTGGGAGTAAAAATATACAGCATTACACACACTAGGAAGCTGTGAATAGGAAAGAAAAGGCTTCCAGGACATCTGGCCTCTCATTGAGTGGCAAACCAGGTCGCTGCATCAAGTCATCCATGCACTCAGCATGCAAGTGAACCTCTACTCTTTCCCTTGTGCTCTTGGGATGCTAGAGAAGTCTGCATGAATACTTCTGAGCAGTATTTTGTATGCCTATGCTGAATAAAACGGTTGACCATCCCCAAGGCAGCAGCACCAGCTAATAAAACTTAGTTTTGAGTTCCAGTCTTCACATAGCAAACACACTGTGAATGAAATGGGTGAAACTTGTTTAATATGAATCATACAATCATAGAATGTCAGGGGTTGGAAGGGACCTCAAAAGATCATCTGGTCCACACCCTCACCAGAGCAGGATCACCAGAGTAGGTCACACAGGAATGTGCCCAGGCAGGTTTTGAATTTCTCCAGAGAAGGACACTCCACAACCTACCTGGGCAGCCTGTTCCAGTGCTGTCACTTTTGTAGTGAAAAATTTCCTCCTCAGGTTTACATGGAACCTCCTATGCCTCAACTTCTACCCATTGCCCCTTGTCCTGTCACTGGGCATGACCAAGAAGAGGCTGGCTCCATCCTCCTGGCAGCCACCCATGTTATACCGCTATGAATGACAATGACATGAAACAATCTCGGGGTACAGCAATCACAAGGCTCCAAAATTGACAACTTGGACTTCATATCAAGGCTGTGTGCATTTTTTTAAAAACAGACTCTTAGCAGAGAATGACCAAACCTTCCAATAAACCTTCCATTTTTAACAAACTTTAATGTTATGGGGAAGACCCAAAATCTGAAAGCTTTCCAGACATAGGCCTTTTGTCAAGATTACAAGCAACTCTTAAATTATTTAGTAAGGTATTTCTCCTTATTAAATCTTTGAGAAGTTAGAATGTCACATCAAAGGAGACTGTCACTAACATACTAACAAAGTAACATTTAAAATAGCTTATTTCCTTTCACAGATCTCAAAAACTAATATAAAACCTTTATTTCACTGAGTACTCCAGAAATTTAAATTTAACATACATATATATATATATATATATAAATCAAACATAAAGTTGGAAAGTTGGGGTTTTTTTCAACACTGTGTGCAGTTCTGGAGCCCTCAGCACAGGAAGGACATGGAAGTGTTGGAATGGGTCCAGAGAAGGGCCACAAAGATGATCAGAGGGCTGGAGCAGCTCTCCTATGAGGACAGACTAAGAGAGTTGGGGCTCTTCAGCCTGGAAAGGCTTTGAGGGGACCTGATAGTAGCCTTCCAGTATCTGAAGGGGGCCTACAGGAAGGCTGGGGTGGGATTATTTACAAGGTCTTGCAACGACTGGACAAGGGGCAATGGGTTTAAACTGGTAGAGGGGAGATTTAGACTGGATGTTAGGAGGAAGTTCTTTCCAGTGAGGGTGGTGAGGCACTGGAACAGGTTGCCCAGGGAGGTCGTGGCTGCTCCCTCCCTGGAGGTGTTCAAGGCCAGGTTGGATGAGGCCTTGAGTGAGCTGTACTAATGGGAGGTGTCCCTGCCTATGGCAGGGGGTTGGAACTAGATGATCCTTGCGGTCCCTTCCAACCTCACCATTCTATGATTCTGTATTTCCTGTATTTTTTTTAGTAAAATATAAAATGTCTATAGACAGAAATCGAAAATGTTTTCCCAGAGAACAAAAAGTGGTATTTGTAAAGGCTAACCTGCAACAAATAACACTACCCAAACCACATCATTACTTTTTACAGAAAACATTTTTGGAATGTACAGTAAGTATTGGAGATGTTAGGCATTCCAGTCTCTAGTGTGGACACTGATGCCATTTAGGCTATAGCACTGTTCAGTGATTAGCAAAATTACTGCTATCCTGATAATGTGACTATCTTGTACAATCTTTATTTCCTTCATGTCAAGGGAGGATTTTTATCTTATATGAGTTTGTTATGTTTGTCAAGTAATGCACTTTCAATAAATGCAAATCTGAAAGCTTAGTATAGATGCCAACTAAATACCTGATACAAGAAATCCTCTTAAAAATGGTGGAATGTAAGCAGTAGTAATGCAAAGCCAAAGAACTATGCCTATGAAAAGAATGTAAGCTATTTAAAACCACATAATTCTATTCCTCCTCTTTACAAAAATGATTAGTGATATAGAACAAGCCCCAAGAAACCCCTGCACATGAAAAAAGCCTCTCACTGAGACAAGCAAACTTCAACAGAGGTTGCTGTGACTCGCAAAAACTTTCTGCATGAGCTTCTGAGAGCAGTGGCTCAACACTGACACACTGCCTGCCTCTACCACTGCTACTTTAAAATAAATGGTATCGAAGTATTTGTATTACACCTGCACACACATCAGAAATGCCATCTAGTCACCTGTCTGCAAGACATCCATTCCTCACATAGATACAGCTAACCTTAGTGGGTGCAGATTCTAACACAAACTTTATTCACAGATATACAGGATAGGCCTTTCCCTTTACTCAAGCTTTTATTTTTCTCCCATTTTCTAAAGATACTGGACAAGATGAGATGCCAGAAAATGCAAATCATTGAGGATGGTCTGAAGTCTATTTCAGCACACACTTATTCTGACAGGGAACTTAAAAAAGAGTCAAGGGCTCCCACAGATGGTACACCACTGCTGAGCAAGCAGCTCCTTCATCCTATGGAATATTCACAGCTCTGCCACAAGAACACGCGGGCTTCCTGCCAAAGCAATTATGGAAATGTGTTTTCATGCTTGCAAACTTCATTCTTTAGGTGATTTGCTTGTCTATTACCCACATATCAAACAAAAACATTATGAATAAGGCAATGAAATACAAAATATCATTCTGATTTCCTCATTTCTAACCATCATTGTTAAGTAAACTGAAATGTCTTTAAAATATTTAGATATGGTTTTCATATTCACTACTTCTAGTATTAATTCTAAGGGTTGAGCGGTATTTTAGGATTACTGTACTGTTTTAGTGCAAAATCTGGATGTGAAGGGCAACGAGTTCTCCTGCCAAATTCATAAATAAGACTAATAATTCCAATGGAAAATATGAAAAGCTACCCTTTGCAGTAAGGATGATCCAAAGTCCGTTTAACAGGTCCCAAGTACCAACATACACAGAGATGCAGCTGTGTTAGTTGTTGAGATACAGAATCATTTATAGCAGTGTGTTGTAGCACGCAGTTCCACTAGGTTTTTTGTCGGAATATTGAGTGTACAGTGAATTCTCACTCATTTAATCATAATTTCTTAAATATTGGTCATTTTTAATGAACTCATTAACACTTTTCAATTTGTAGCTAAGTGTCTGTGATGGTTT
>VWZE01005636.1:17641-42338 GCA_013396675.1 Eubucco bourcierii | reverse complement strand
CCCCTCCCAGAAATCAGAGACCCCAGGAGGGGCTCCAACCATCCTTCCACCTTCTCCCCAACCCTGTACCTTACCCTAAGGTTTGGCCCATGCGCAAGGTGAATTAGGAGGGTTGGCCAGGGGGCTTAAAAGAAAAGTGGTTAGTGATGATTAATCTGCAAAGAGGAGCCAGAAGCTAGACTGCCCAAGATGCTGTGCCCCCAGGGAGAGACAGACTGAGACTGACTTATCTAATGTTTTGAGTTGTTTTTCCCAAACAATCTCAGCAAGCCTATGACTGAAGTAGACATCACCATGTTTTCCTTTCACAGCCTATAGTGTAATTTTCTCTATTGAAATACTCCAATTAACCTTAAACCAGCACAGTGTCATTAAAAGTAAAACAAAAGAGTAGAAGTAGTAGCTTAGAAATGTGGAGAAAAAAAGGGAAGTTTAATTTCCTTAGAACACCATAATAGCAAATGGAGAGAAAGAAGTGTCTGTATTAACTGCTTATCACGGCCAAAGACCTCAGCCTATCCAAGTCTGGGCTACTTTTGAAGCTCTCCATCTTGGTTAATAAAGAATAAAATGTGAGGACATTATGCATAACCAGAATCCCAAGTGAAATGCTTAAACCAAAGGGCAATAAGCCTAACCAGATTCTCTCTGGGAGGAGTTCAAATAAAGGAGGTCAAAATCCTTCTGCAGTAGGATTACCTTTCCACTGTACATGGACTTTCCTTTGTGTGAGACCCACATATGTCAGATCTTTGCTTGCAGTCCCTTACCCTCAGCATCTTTGTGTTGACATTTTAATTCCACCTAAAGGAACCATGAACAGCAAAATGAAAATAAAATTTGGGAGTACACGCAGTAACGTCAAATATAAAAAACTAAACTCTTGATTATCACCAAAAGCATACAGCAAAGCCCCTCTGATTCTGCTGTTTTCCATCAACATGGGTCAGTTTTCTATTGCTTAGTTGGATTTTGCATTCTCAGTGGTATGAAATTTGTTGTCATCATTTTGTGGGATATTTCATAAATAACTACTGTTGCTTCATGGGAGAACATATAACTACATTTCAGTGACTTGGAATATAGCAGGTTGCATTGTGTTTTGCGAATGACTGAAGATAAGTAATGATAACTTGAAAGAAAATAGAGATTAAACATGAGCTGGAAACATCTGTTTGCAGCCAAGAAGACCAACTGTAAACTGGGTTGCATCAAAAGATGCATGGCCAGCAAGTCAAAGAAAGTGATCCTCCTCTTCTATTCTGCAGTGTGCACATGCAGCCCAGACAGCCAACTACAGGAGGTCACAGGATCAACTACAGTAGGTCACACAGGAACATGTCCAGGTAGGTTTGGAATGTCTCCAGAGAAAAAGACTCCACAACCTCTCTGGACAGTCTGTTCCAGTGTTCTGTCACCAACACAGTGGAAAAAGTTTTTTCCTTATATTCATTCATGTGGAACCTCCTATGCCTGAGTCCAGAGGACCACAAAAATGATCAGAGATGGTGCACTCCTCCTGTGGAGAGCAGCTGAGTTGGTGTTGCTCAGCCTGGAGAAAAGAAGGCTCTAGGGAGACCTTACTGCAGCCTTTCAGTACTTAAAGATGGCTTCTAAGAAAGGAGACAATGTTTTTAGCAGGGACTGTTTTAACAGGACAAGGGTTAAGGGTAGATTTAGACTGGATACAAGGAAGAAATTTTTTACGGTGAGGGCAATGCAACAGTAGCACAGGTTGCTCAAAGAGGTGGCAGAATCCTCGTTGCAAATATTCAAGATCAGGTTGGAAGGGGCTCTGAGCAACCTGATCTAGTTAAAGATGTCCCTGCTTATTGCAGGAAGGTTGGAATAGATGACCTGTAAAGGTCACTACCAATCCAAACCATTCTATACGGCTAATTACCCTCAAATTTGCTTTTGCTTCATTGCAGCCACTCAACAGATGAAAACTTCTCTTGTCCTCCGTTCCTGTGCCTGTCATAAAGTTATCATCTATTTTTCACTTTGCATTTGGCAGCCTTAGCAGACTATCAAAGAATAAAAATGCATTTAAGATATACTAAACTTCTCAATGCACTATTTAATTATAGATTTTTTTTTTCAAGTTGCAGTAGTAATTTAACTTTTCATAATTTACAAAGTAATACAAAAGTATCAAAAGAGTCTCAAGCAGTTAACTATAAAGAATTCTCACCCTGCATTTAACATTTCAAAGGAGTCTTATATATAAAATATATTCCTTTTTGAGCACTAATTTTAAAAGATGTGTGTTTTCCTTCCTAAAGTGAAGCTTGGGTATGAAAACCTAGAGGCACTTCTGTTTTAGTTCCACTCATACTTTCAAACAATTTAAATAAATGGATTTTACACAGAGTTTAAATACTTATAAGAAGCTTCACTTCAGATAGATATGGCAGTTGAGGGAATTGTTTCAATGTCACAGGTTTTACTCCATTATATAATAAACTCCAGTATTTTGAAGGGAAAATGAAGCATACCTGTATTTGTAACAGTAATGCTCCTTATGTCTGGTTTGAAGAAAGGAGAAAAAGAAAATCAACTCAACTTTTGCAGAGTTGATGTTAGATTTTGAGCATTTCCATCTGCTCTCACCACCACACAGAGCAGCTCACTACTGCCCTAAACAGCAGCTGGGAAAGACATCATTCACAGCACAACTGTCCTCTGCCTTTAAAATGAAAAAAAAAAAAAAACAAATTAAAATATGGCCTATGCGTTGGCCACAAGCAGCCTCTCCTGTCATGTCCCAGGGCACTGCGGATGCTGTCTTGCGGTGCAACCACAGCCTGCAGCTGACCCTACTCCCCACAAGCAGTCAGCCAAAGAGCCAGTACTGGAGAAATAATGTTCTGAACCATTGCCATCTTGTGGCAATTTTAGAAATATATCAATGAAATAGTTGTAGTCTGCACGTCATCAAACTTAAGAGTTGAGATTTGTGCAAGTATCATTAAGTCCCTGATCTTAACACAGGCAACAGTATTCCTTCTCTACTCCCATACTGTAGTGTGAAACTACCCTTCCTCAGACTATATGGATGTTTTAGGAAAACAGTGGGAGCTGATGACTGCATTTATAGAGTTAGATAAAATACTTCTTATGCTGACTACAGAAAGAAAGTCATATGGAGGAGCCAACCAAAGAGCCATTCACCAAATTCTCAGCTGCAATGTATATCTGTAGCACCAAATATTACTTAAGTCCCTGAACACTTCCTAAAAAGTGTTTTATTCCAAAGCTACGTCACTTTGTTCAACGCCTTGCACAGCAGCAGCTGCTTTTAGACAAGTTTAGCCAAAACTGTATTTTCTGAGAGCAGAGTAAAAGGAAAAAAGAAATAATCTGATGAGTATTCTCTCAAACAGCCATCTCTCCCATTTCCTGAATGAGCAGAAGGTACAAATAGATCCTTTTCTGTTCACCTTCTCATAACGTTGTTTCTTGTCTTGTGAGGCTCTTTGTTACAGTGAAAAAAATAAATAGAAATTGTGACAAGGGCTAACTTTCTAATGCCATTAGCTGAATTTCATTACAGGATAATTCATCCACTTGTCCATAGCCTCAGTCAGAACCAAACCTGAGGATATAAGTTGTTAACGTCACACAGCTTCCAGGATGACAACTACCAATAATTTCCTAGTAATTCAAATAGACCATTTCCAAGGCCCTACACATTTAACAGGTACACTTACACATTAAGTTTTCAGCCTAAGCTCTACAAGCCTACAAAAGGAGCATATGTGCTGTACACAGGTTTTGCCAACATTTTCTTTTTTTATTTTCTTTTTTTTTTTTTTTTTTGGTTGGTTTGGTTTTTAACACTTTGATTTCTATCCTTTGTGTCTGACTTGAAAGGTGGTTTGTTAAATGCTAATCTAACTGCTATCTCCATTGTCTCACTGTCTTCCCAAACCCTTCGACCACAATAGTATGTTAAAGGATACTGAGTACAGCAACTCTTCTGCAGGAGTACAGGGTTATTGGTCAATCCATCACAACCGGCTACTGTTTTCCAAAATGAGCCTCAGAAATGGCAGGAAACCATCTAAGATCTGAAACAGTTTACACTCTACTGTCAAGCAAGACTCAAGAGTCACTCCAGTCTTTGTCCCAGACCAAATCTGCTGTAACCCAACTACCACCACTCATGGTGGCAGGGAGGGTTTTATTCACAGAGCTGGACTCTTGAAGGTAATATGGGCACTTCCTCTGTAAAAGACAAAGGCAGGGCACAGAGCCCTAGGTTGAATCTTCCAGAAAAACAAAACATGTGTGCCACATCATGAGCTGCTAAATAACTCTTGTCTCTTATCAGGGGTAAGAGTAAGCCCATAAAGCAAATAGCCAGTTATAAATAGCTATTCCTCATTATTTCCTCTCCTTCTCCCTCCACCTTACCTCTTCTTCCAGCATCTGCCTTCACAATTCATTTATACTGAATTACCTGAGAGATTTCTCTACTGAGAAAGACAACTGAATAAACAGTATTGGAGAATCCCAGTACTAAGACAGAGGTGACAGTTGTGGTTACTCTGCTGATTTATGCAGGTCTTCATTGTGTACAATAATGGTCTTATACAGTACGTGGGTGGCACAGAATATATGCTGTCCTTTACTGCTCATTGCATAAACCAGTTTGATTTTCTAGATAACGAATAAATATTTTTCTGTCACTTAGCAACCTTAGCTGTTCCTTGATTTTCTTAAAGCTGAAGTTATTCTGAGTACCACAGTGAACGTAAGGATTCTGTTTGCCGTCACTCAGTGCAGACTACACTGTGTACATATTTGCTGCACAACAACTCAGTGTCTTGTAGAATCAAATATTAGATTTCCAAAAATCAACCAATGCACTAACCAAACAGATTTATTATTTCTCACAATCAAAACACAAAAAACACAGCATTTACTGTTCATTGATCTGTCACTTGTTTCAAAACAGGAAACACTACCAGTATTGTACTGGTCATGCAGTTCCACTTAAAAGTTATTTCATTCTGAGCCAGAAATATTTTATCACAGTATCACCAAGGTTGGAAGAGGCCTGAAAGATCATCAAGTCCAACCCATTACCACAGACCTCAAGACTAGACCATGGAACCAAGTGCCACATCCAAACCCGCCTTGAACACCTCCAGGGATGGTGACTCCCACCACCTCCCTGGGCAGCCCATTCCAGTAGTCAATGACTCTCTCAGTGAAGAACTTTCTCCTCACCCCAAACCTAAATTTCCCCTGGCGTAGCTTGAGATTGTGTCCTCTTGTTCTGGTGCTGGTTGCCTGAGAGAAGAAACCAACCATTATGCACCATTAAGTCTGAAACTGTAAATATCTTCCTTGTCCAAAGCAGCATATTCGAGATTCTTTTAAAGGACTGTAAAACACTTCAGAACAAAGAGCAGGTCTGGGGGTTGGTTTTCTTCAGGGATTAGACTGGGATGGGACAAAAATCACAGGCAGCAAATAAAGTGTTGAATTATGCAAAGGCATTCAAGTGTACAAATACGACCAGCAAAATACAGGCCTGAAGACAGCTTCCAAACAGATTGTCCACTTCACAGGAAATGAAAACAAAGTATTCCTTTTTTAGATATTGATTTAGATCGATAATCTAGATCTTTGATTAGATAGATCAAACAATCAATTAAATAGATATGTATTTAGATAATGAAGGGGAACACATATTATGGGGGTGGAGGGAGGGAATAAAAAGGAAAATAAAAACAATCACTTTCCTAATTTTTGGACAGAATAATAAAAAAGATATAAAGAAATGAAAAAAAAGATAAGTACTTTGAAGCTCCTCTTAGCAATGGTAAATTTCTTTATTGCCAAAATTGATTTGCAACCTTTTACAGACTGTGCCACACTAAGAAAGCAAGCATCTGCTGCTATGTTTTTTCTCAATGTAGTAAATACCACATCCCAGTAAAAGCTATCTCCTCTGAGATGAGGTTGTCTGTGCAGCTGCAATCATTTTCTTTGTACCTGTACTCCTACTACCTGAGATTTGCTATAGAATCTGACAATCACCAGCTAGATTTACGCTATTGCAATCGTTTCTTCTGTAAGTAGACTTCACTGATCTCTCAGTCTTGAGTAGCTGCACAGACACGTTACAGTTAGGCCATCTACGTTTTGCTGTCGCTCACGCCACCACTGTTTGGGGCCATCTCCATTGTACAGTACACAGTGGCACTGTGGATTTATTTCCTTGACATTGCCAGTACCCTGAAAGTTATATGAGAAAGCTTCCAACCAAGAAAGCTGATGATGGTTCATGTGAGTGACAATGAAAACTATGCCTACCAGAGATGCACAGTGGCAACCTTGCTCATGGTGGGAACCTTAGCTACCAGCGCCTTTCCCGAAACAAAAGTTGAGGGAAGTTTTAGAGGTAACTGCTGCCAACATATAAATAGATGGTCATGGTCATAATGACCCACAAACATCATGTGTAAGATCTAGCACTGCACAGTCAATCTCACTTCAGTTATACATACATACATACACCATACATGGCACAGTGTCCTTTTTCATCAAAACACTATTTGAGTTTGCAAAAAGTTTACACATAGTACTTAAACACCTGTCAACATTTCTTTTACACAGGTAAATTCAACAGTTGGTGCAAATTCACTCATCTTTCTAGAAAAATGAGCTTGACCCAGAACCATATGCTATAACATTAAAATGTAGAAAGAAAATACAGTATATAAATCTAAATGGACAGCTTTCAGCTTCTAAATAAATGTGACAGAATTTCACATTTTCACACTTTTTTTTTTTTTGAGAGGCTCAAGAGATTGGTATAATAATTCTATTCAAAGTTGTATTTCCCAGGGCAATCTTTATATAACAAAGAGCCACAAGACAACACTTGATTAAAATTCCCTTAAAAGGAAAAGTACTTAAATATATCCCCACTAGCATATCACAAATAAAGAGATGGTTTAGAGGTTTCAAGCAATGGGATCTTCATAAAGGTTAAACTATTTATATATATATATATATATACACACATATATACATATATATATATATATATACATATATATATNTGTGCGTCTGTGTGTGTCTGTGTCTGAGTGTCTGTGTGCGTCTGTGTCTGTCTGTGTGTGCGTCTGTGTGCGTCTGTGTCTGCATGTGTGCGTCTGTGTGTGTCTGTGTCTGAGTGTCTGTGTGCGTCTGTGTCTGTCTGTGTGTGCGTCTGTGTGCGTCTGTGTCTGCATGTGTGCGTCTGTGTGTGTCTGTGTCTGAGTGTCTGTGTGCGTCTGTGTCTGTCTGTGTGTGCGTCTGTGTGCGTCTGTGTCTGCATGTGTGCGTCTGTGTGTGTCTGTGTCTGCGTGTCTGTGTCTGTGTCTGTGTGCGTGCGTCTGCGTGTCTGCATGCTTCTGCGTCTGTCTGCGTGTGCATGTCTGCGTGTGTCTGCGTGTGTGTCTCTGTGTGTGTGTCTGTCTGTCTCTGTGTGTCTCTGTGTGTCTCTGTCTCTGTGTGTGTGTGCCTCTTTGTGTGTATATAAAAAGTGAAATTGTAACAGTAGCTAATAGATTTTATTGTCAGACTTTTCCTCACTGTGATTGAGAACTTCATCCTTTTTTGCTGTATTTTAATTCTATTTCTAACACTGATTTTTGCTATGTTAACTGATGTCCTCTACTTAGTACATATCATCCAAGCATTTTAGAATTTACTTCTGCTTATGAACATATTTTTCCCATCTCATCCTTGTTCCTGTGAGGGTTTTTTGAGGGAAGAAACAGCTTCGAATATTACGAAGAACACATCCATTGGAATTTTTTCATTCATAATGTTGTGTTTGGCCTAAAAAGGTCAAAATAGACTTACACATGTCCTGGTTTGCCCAGACATGTTTTTCTGCTCTCCCTCCTTCTGTTGTGGGGAGAAGCAACTGGAGGAAAGAGGACAAAGAACCTGAAGCCACTGAGTCTAAGGACTCCATCTTGCCCTGACTTGTTTGCATTCTGTGGTAAACAAGGTACACATGCTCAGCTTGTGTATACCTAGTGCAAGGCCTGTGTTCTGCACTAAAGAGGGTAAAGCAAGCCTATGGCTTCACCTAATGTGGTCAAGCTTGGCTAACTGCCATTCTGATTGGCTATTCTGTGCCCATTAGTCTAGGGCTGTATTGGTAAGAGGAGATGAGCAGGTGACACAATGTGTTCTGCCTTTGTATCCATGCTTGCTGCTTGCTACTGCTCATTTCCTTAGTGCATCCTGAACTGCCTGGAAACTGCACTGCCTCGAGTTTACCATGAACAGGCTCTAAATGACTCTACACAATCAGCCTGCATAGCCAGCATGACATCGTGCCAAGAATGCACACGGCAAGACGTCCTGCCTATAGCTGAAAACCTCCTGCCAAGAAGGGAAGTCTTAGAGATGCGCAGATCATCCAGAGAAATATCAGGACCAGGTCAGAGATTGTCTGCCTCCTTTGCCCAGCACCCTGGGAAGAATCAGAAGTCTCAGTGGCTGATAAGACAGTAACAGAATTCCCTGAAAGCGTTTGGGTACCAGCTTGTAGCTAGCCCCTCAAGTCGGGGAATGATATTTTGTGAGTAAATATTTAAAGCCTCTTGTACTTCACAAATTGTCTTCTGCCATAAGCAGAAAGGAGCTTCTTGAGTCCACCTATGTGGGCAAGCAGCATATTGGCTGCAAGTGGTATATTGATCGCAGGAAACTTCTCTTCCAGTTCAATTAATGTTATATATTTTTGCTAGTTATTGTATAGATAATGTAGGATATAAAAATGTTGCCGTGACCACTGCAGAAGAACCACAGGGACAGTGGACAAGGGAAGGGCAACTGATGGCATCTACCTGGACCTGAGTAAGGCATTTGACTCTGTCCCACATGACATCCTGGTCACCAAACTGGAAAAACATGGACTGGATGGGTGGAGCACTGCTGGATAAGGAATTGGCTGGATGGTCCCACCCAGAGAGGGGTAATCAACAGCACAATGTCCACCTGAAGACCAGTGACAAGTGGTGTCCCTCAGGGGTCAGTGCTGGCACCAGTGCTGTTTAACATCTTTGTCAGTGACATGGACAGAGGAATCAGTCCACCCTCAGCAAGTCTGCAGATGACACCAAGCTGTGTGGCACAGTCAACTTGCTAGAGGGCAGGGATGGCATCCAGAGGGACCTGGACAGGCTGGACAGGTGGGCTCAGGCCAATCTCATGAAATTCAACAAGGCCAAGTGTAAGGTCCTGCACCTGGGTAGGCACAATCCCAAGCACAAATCCAGGCTGGGTGGTGAATGGTTGGAGAGCAGCCCTGAGGAAAAGGACCTTGGAGTCTGGGTTGATGAAAAGCTCAACATGAGCCTGCAGTGTGCGCATGCAGCTCAGACAGCCAACCGAGTCCTGAGCTGCATCAAGAGAAGCGTGGCCAGCAGGGCAAGGGAGGGGATTCTGCCCCTTTACTCTGCTCTCGTCAGACCCCACCTGGAGTACTGTGTGCAGTTCTGGAGCCCTCAGCACAGGAAGGACATGGAAGTGTTGGAGTGGATCCAGAGGTGGGCCACAAAGATGATCAGAGGGCTGGAGCAGCTCTCCTATGAGGACAGACTAAGAGACTTGGGGCTCTTCAGCCTGGAGAAGAGAAGGCTTCCAGGAGACCTGATAGTAGCCTTCCAGTATCTGAAGGGGGCCTACAGAAAGGCTGGGGAGGGACTATTGACAAGGTCCTGCAATGGCAGGACAAGGGGAAATGGGTTTAAACTGGCAGAGGGGAGATTTAAACTGGATGTTAGGAGGAAGTTCTTTACAGTGAGAGTGGTGAGACCCTGGCATAGGTTGCCCAGGGAGGTTGTGGCTGCTCCCTTCCTGGAGGTGTTCAAGGCCAGGTTAGAGGAGGCCTTGAGTAACCTGTACTAATGGGAGGTGTCTCTGCCTATGGCAGAGGATTGGAACTAGATGATCCTTGAGGTCCCTTCCAATCTTACCATTCTATGATTGTATGAGTCTATTATTAATAAATAGGGGGGGTGGGGCATGAGAGTTCTGAATATTGAATACTAATAAACAATAGTGATCTTTGGAAAAATATAATCTCACATCACTTCATTACCCCTCCATTACACATAACCAAGATTCTGAATTCTCTCTTCTTAACCATTTGAAACAAAGATGTTAAGATGCAGTATTTGCTGTCAGACTACCTACCAATTATCATCTACAAATTTAATTCCTAAGTGTTAATTCTGTCTTCCCTTGTGAAAATGCTGTATAAAGAAACCCAACACAGACACTCCTTGGTCCTTACCAAGTCTTCTGTGACCTGATGACAACTCAAGTCACCACATTTCCCAGAATTGTTGAGCTTTGATTTGATTTCCAGCCCATAGGTGCTTACACACCAGATGACCTGAATAATGGACAATATTAGCACATTAACATTTCTGAGTAAAATAGCTGGTTTTGTCACCCCTGCCATACAATGTGCTGTCAGAGTCAGAGATAGGCCCTTTCATGAAAAAGATTGTGATGAAGAGCAGCAACGACATCCTTCTGTCTCAGGAGCTGCTCGTCTCTGGCCCTTACGGTGGTCAACAGCCTGTCTTTTGCCTCCATGATCATCAGCCCAATCCTCATTCACTGACATGTCTCCTTGGCTTGACCTTGGACCTGCTTCATCACCATGGCCTTCCCAGGGGACCACTAGACACAGGTCAACCCTGAACATTGCCTCTAGACATGATCCTGACCCCAGCCAGAAACCCATTTTGTCTGCCCTTAAAGGCCAGACTGCTCTTACTGCTCCCAAACATCTTCACTTCCCCTCAGTGCCTTCAAAATTATCCCTTTCCTAGTAATAACCTAGGGCCTCCACATCTTTTCTCCCCTCTTTCTTTACTCTTGCCTCTAGTTTTGGTGACCACAACGTTACTGGCATGTTGCTCCCCATGTCACCTCTCCTTATCTTCCATCAGGCACACTCTCAGCAGAATTACAGCAGAATACCCTGAAAACCAACCACTCTTCACATCATTCTTATTAATAAAAATGTACCTTTAACATTTGAATCTACGTTACTCAAAATACAAGCAGAAACTACACCATTTATAACACCCCTCTGCAGATCTCTACGTCCACCCTATGTAATCTGTACAAGCTGTTCACTGATGCTTTCAGAATAGCTTTCATCAAGCTCTTAAATTATTTTTTTTCCAAATATAGCCCATGATGTATCTTTTCTTCTTCATTTTTTTAACTTTTTTTTTTTTACAGTCTTCAGTTTTCACAAATCAATTTTCTCCTTATATATCTTCCTCACAGATGCTTCAGGGGGGATCCAGAAGATTTTACCACCTTTGTATCTACTTCAGCTCACATGCACAAGGAAATCTCATTTGACATGCTCATGTAACCAGAGTACCCACACTTCATAGAACAGTAAGGTTAGATGGGACTTCAAAGATCATCTAGTTCCAACCCCCTGCCATAGGCAGGGACACCTCCCACTAGTACAGGTTACTCAAGGCCTCATCCGACCTGGTCTTGAACACCTCCAGGGAGGGAGCAGCCACAACCTCCCTGGGCAACCTGTTCCAGTTCCTCAACACTCTGACTGGAAAGAACTTCCTCCTAACACCCAGTTTAAATCTCCCCTCTGCCAGTTTAAACCCATTTCCCCTCGTCCTGTCATTGCAAGACCTTGTCAATAGTCCCTCCCCAGCCTTCCTGTAGGCCCCCTTCAGATACTGGAAGGCTACTATAAGGTCTCCTGGAAGCCTTTTCTTCTTGTGATGGTTAGGGAGTTACTCACACCCCCACTCTAGGAAAATAACCCAGACTAGACTCGGCTGCCTGAAAGTTAAGGACTGAAGCTCTATTTACAGCTTAGCACAATATACAAGCAGATATATACACAGGAATATTTACAGAAATATACAAGTTAAAGGTAATACAGAAACATGATACCCCTCCCAGAAATCAGAGTCCCCAGAAAGGGCTCCCAACTACCCTTCCACCTTCTTTCCACCCCTCTGCCTTCTGTTGGGTCTGCCTTACATGCAATGTGAGTTTGGAGGATCAGCAAGGGAGGTTAGAAGCAGAGTGATTATAGATAGAAATCAACTTCAGCTCAGTCCTTCTTCAAGGTTGAATTTTTGCTTCTCCTTAAATAATCTCGGTGATCCAGTTTTTCCTACATCCAACACAAGCCACTTATTATTTCAAATTCTACCCTATGAGCACAGTACCACTATTTTCCAAATGCATGATTATTCACCACTACAAATACCTGCTCCTTTCTTTTCCCATGAAAAGAAGATAAACAGTTGGCATATAATCCTGTCGTATCATAGAATGGTTTAGGTTGGAAGCGACTTCAAAAGATGATTCAGTTCAAACCTCCCTGCTATGGCCAGGGGCACTTCCTACTAGCCCAGGATGCTCAAGGCACCATTCAAACATGGTTGGAACCTACTGAACTGCTCTGGGCAACCTGTTCCAGTACCTCACCACCATCATGCTGAAGAATTTCTTCCTAATCTCTAATCAAAATCTAACTTTTTTCCGTTTGAAGCCATTACTACTCGTCTTATCACTACAAGCCTTTGTAAAAAGTCTGTCTCCAGCTACTCTGTGGGCCCCCTACAAATACTGCAAGGCTGCTTTAAGGTCTTCTCAGAGCCTTCTCTCCTCCGGGCTGAATAATCCCAACTCTTCCAGCCTGTCTCCACAGAAGAGGTGCTGCATCCTTACGACCACCTTTGTGGCCCTCCTCTGGATCTGCTGTGACATAGTTCCATATCTTTCCTGTGCTGTGGGCTTGAGAGTTGAACACAGTACTCCAGGTAGACCTCAAAAGAGAAGATTAAAGAGAAATCACCGCCTTTGACCAGTAGCCCAGAAGAGTACAAAAATGAGGAAGAGAAAGATACAGTATGGATTATGTTTGGAAAGAAATAATTTAAGATCTTGATAAAAGCTATCACTTCTCACCAATCAGCACTCTCACATCTTTCTCCTCAACACTGATTTCTGTATTTTCTGTGCCTGGCCTGTATTTGTACTTGGGATTGCCCCAACTCAGATGCAGAACTTTGCATTCGGTGTTGTTGAACTTCACGAGGTTCACACTGGCCCACCTCAAGTCTGTCTCTAGATGCTATGCCTTCCCTCCAGCACATCAATCCCACTACACAGCTTGATGTCATTAGCAAACTCACTGAGAGTGCACTCAATCCCACTGTTCATGTTGTCAACAAAGACATTAAACAGCATCAGCTCCAGTATGGACCACTGAGGAACACCACTCATCACTCATCCTCACCTAGACATTGAGCCATAGACTATCATTCTTTGAGTGTGATCATCAAGGCAATTCCTTACACACCAAATGGCATGTTCATCAAATCCATGTCTTCCCAATTCAGAGACCAGGATGTTGTGTGACAGACTTTGCAAAAGTCCAGGTAGACAACAACAGTTGCCCTTTGTTTATCAACACTCTTACTCCATGATAGAAGGTCACCAAATTTGTCAGGCACAATTTGCACTCCAAGCTATGTTGGCACATCCTTGTTTTTCATGTCTTAGCAGAGTTTGCAGGAAGATCGCAGAATCACAAAACCAGATTTTCACAAATGCATTTTTCTAAACCAATTAATAGGGAAACTTTGAAGTTTAGGCTCCTAATATTAGGATATTTTATTAGATTTCCAAAACAGGGTTTAACTAAAAACTGACTGTACCTGTACAGTTGTATCCCAGTAACTCATTTGCCATACAGCCTCTTTGTACAAGCTGTAGAGACCATCAGACACATTAGAATGCACAATGCAAAGTGCTGAGAGAAATTTAATTCTGTGGAAATAGTGCATAAAAATCTGGAGAAGTCAACCTTATCACTTTTCCTATTTAAAAACAAGGAAAAATAAAGTCATAGTAGAAGTCTGTTTTCCTGTAAGAAATAGTATTGGACGAAATCAGCTTTCAATTGAAGTTTCAACTTAAAAAGAAAAAAAAAATCTCATCTCCAGTTATAAACCAGGTTAGATTTACAGAAGATTTTGAATTTTAGTAATACAGAGGAAACGACCAAAAGACAAGTTTAATTAAGGTGTTCTCAACTGTGCAATAATGTTAGTACTAATTAAAAAAAGTTATTAAGCTGCACTTACTTCCATAGAAAGTTATTAGCAAAATGTATTTCCTTTATTGCAGTCTTTGATGCCCTGAGGGAGCAGAGTTAAATGGCTGAGTCAGTCGGTAAAACAGCAAACCAATTCCCTTACATCACATTCTCCTCCATGCTCTGAATACTAAACAGGACAGAATATTGAAAATGAAAGCTGACTGTCTGCCAGTTGAAACACAACTCTGTACAATGCAGGATGTATTGACAACTTGTTCTCTCTCCAATGAGTAAACCAAATGAATCACAACAAACAACGAGGTTGTATGAAATAATACTACAGAGTTATTTATTGTTGAATTGAATATACATGTATGGAGTAAATAGAGTTACTAAAACTCATTCCCCAGTAAAGAATTTTCTTTTTTTTTTCCAACTTCAATATTACAAAGAGGATCTACTGGAAATGTTACCTCTAAGGTCTTCATTCTTACTCTGCACAGCATACAGCAAGTGTCTTTTATGTTCCTCCCCTTTTTGTAGAGCCTCTGTACAATGACAAAGGCCTCGAGACATTCTCCAATGTAACAGTCCAAATAATAATGTTAGGTAAAAAGACAAAAACATGGAAATCTGAAGACTTGCCCATAGTAAAATTTTTAAAACTATATCCTTTTTTATACTCATAGTAGGATTCATGACTCTCCCAGGACAGCCCATGACTCTGAAACCTGATTATTCCTTTCTTATGTCAGCAGTCTCCAATTCCCTGGTAAGACGTGAAAGTGCAGTGTACCCCCCTGCAGGAATGAGACTGGAAACAGAAAAGTGACAGAAAACTTGACAGGCTTATACTATTGAATTAGACTGCAGTAATTCTCAGGGCACACTGTGTAATCAGGTTTGATAAAACACAAGAAGAAACCATCAGGAAAAGGCAACATCATCAGATGCAAACTGGCTAGAGCAGGGAGAGACTGCACAAGATCCAAGTGCGGGAATCAAGTTTGAGTCAAGCTTAGTAGGTTGTCACTTGCCAAAGCATTCAGCTAGAAGAAACAACTGTCCTTTGACATCATAAAGTAGTCTAAATCTGGAAATCATTTTATGGTAACAATATTTTGCTGATCATCAGCTCAAGCCAGAAATCAGCCAACAAGTGATCATCCTAACATTTGCTAGAAATTACATCATGTAAACCAGTGCCAGGGTTTCTCTGCAATGACAGGACACATCAATAGATTAATTTCATTTTTCTCACCCTTGAACTGTAACTCATCTAAGACCATTTCTTTGTGCAAGGACAGTACAGTATTTAATAACTTTTCTTGGACAAATATATTAAGTCTAGAACTGTTATAAATATCCCTAATTAACTTGTCACAGACTGTTCATTACGGTTTGAAAGGGAACTGGATTGACATGGTATTTTGAGATATGTACATTTGTTATATGCAGCGCAGAGGAAAAAAAAAGAAAAATGAGCCCAATCAGGATTAAATACATATTGTAGAAGTCTTACATTTCTGAGTAGGAGCTAGATAAAGAAAATAGAAAAGGAAAGTACTACACAGTTACAGGAAATTTCACCGTAAAAAGTACTTTTAAAATTCAACTACCACTTATTTAGAGGACAGCAATTGAGGGAATGTAGTCTAAAAAAAATTTTTTTTTATGAATGCAGCTTGCTAACTGCCTGGTTACTGTACTGCTTGGATTTTATGTGCAAGGTGAACACCTAGTTCTAAAACTTGGTGTGAGGGTATGAAGGAGAGAGTGGAGCCTGCCAGTCAGCTTTCACACTTGATGAAATCACTTCACTATTCACGACCTCGCATAAAACAATATAACTTTTCATTACGTATTATGCTTTGTTTCTACTTAAACTATAACAATTCGTAATGTTGGGGCGGGGGAGAGACATACACAAATGAAATTGATTAGTCATGAATAAATAGCAGAATTCTCCAGTACCAGTTTCACCAGAGTTTCTGGCATTCAAACTGGCCAGCTGCAAGGCAAGGACAATGCTCAATGAGATCCAAGCACCAAGGGGCAATGTCCTGTGCCAGATTTTCATAGACAAGTACAAGAGGAGAGAGGAAGTAAAGAGTTCAACAAAAACAAACAAAAAATCATCAACCAACGGATTACACATCAGAAAGACACAGCGTCAGAGCATCACAGGCTTCCAACTCCAGTTATTCCTGAACATTCATTAAAAATCTACAGGGAACACTTTGACTCTGGCCTGTAGAAATTCATTCCCAAATGTATGAAATCTACAAAAGGAATACTTTCCAGTTTATCTTTACTTCTACACCAACAAGTATTTGCAGGATGATGTGTTTGATTAACATATCACAAGTTGTGGTTCTGAGAGTAATTTCATTCCCTTACACTGCTGCCATCCTAAGATAGAAAAATTAGGTATACAGGTAAGATAGGAAGAAACTGTTATAAACTGCAAAAGAAACTGATGTGTAGTAAGAAACTACATAAGTATACTAAAGCATAAGTATACTAGAAGTTGCCTAGTTGATTATCAACAGCTAAAATTACTGGACAACTGAACACTGGAACAAATTTTGTCTCTATACCCAGGGAGGGTATTCTGACATTACCTAAAGTCAACTCTGCCATCATAAGTATTTCTCACAGCACTGGATTATTTCCAATGTCATCTACAGTGCCAGTGGCACCTTTGCAATGCCAGCTGTAACAAGAGCCCATAAGCTCCAGTGCACTGGCATGTGGTGTTGCTACAAATCCAGCTTCTTCTCTGTTTTTTACAGTCACATGCAGTTCATGGTTCTAAATCACGTCACAAAATAAGCTTGTACCATCCCTCCTTAACTGATACCTAAGCATACTTCTTTCTAGGATTTTCCTAACAGTTGCTTATTTTTGGGCAACATTGCCAGATCTCAGTATGTCCCGTGGTTTCGAGACACATCTGTTTTCCTGTCCTTGTCTGAACACACCATACAGGTGGCATGCGTATGCCCAAATAACTCAATCCAAAATTTCTTGGAAGCACCAAGCATACTACGCAAGCACACATCATCTGCATACTGCTCATGTAGAAAAATCACCAAAAAACCCCAGGACGGGTAGAATCTGTGAAGGTCATCTGGTCTAAACTCTCAAATCAAGGTCAGAAATTCTGTGAGTTCTCTAAGAAATCTGTTCTGGTGCTTAACCACACTGACCATCAGAAGTTTGTTTTCCTGATATCCAGTTGAGGTTCCCTTTGCTGCAACTTATGATTTTTGACAACCGAAAGGTAAAACGCAATCTCTCAGAAGAATCTCCATTCCTTCTGTACTACTGACCCCCACCTCTGCAAAAGCTTCAAGGGAATTGCTTTTGAGACCATTGCTCATGCTTTTTTCTATGCACCAATCAAGAATTATTTATAAAGAACATAAACACTGGAAAACATCTGGGCAGAAAAGAGGAATACACACCAGCAAATAGCTAACTGTGTCTTATATACCTGTAATTGGCAGAAACAAGAACATTTGCACAGCCGAAAGTGTAGCAACACTCTTAAGTTGCTGGGCAACACTGCACAAATTCAAGTTTCTCTGGATAAACTACCTTGCAAATGTCTTTACATTCTAAAAAGGTTCCTCATCTCCAAACCATGCTAGCATGGATGTCACATTCAAAGCACCACAGATAGAAAATTCTGTGCTAAGGCCCTTAAAAGTGCATCCTTGATTCTACAACGTCATCCCTGCCGGTACCAGAAATTTGAATTGAATTTCTGATTTTGTGTTTCTCTGTGCAAGGTCATTTAACAAGATTTTCCAAACTAGGGAGAGGCACAGTATATTGGAATTACGAGTGCTGGGTGCAAAGGGTTTAAACTATATTATAGATTGCACTCATCCTCCAGAACTACACCTTACGAATAGCTGACATTCAGAGTTAATTATGCTGAAATCCAAACAAGACTAAAAGCAAAATGTACAATTGAGGTTTTCAAATGCAGTTAGTTATTCTTGCAGCATCACCCAGAGAAGAAAAAAAGACATAAAATGGTAATGAATTTCCCATTTCTATCACAGTCAGATCAAATTCACTGGGCAGCAAACGGTGTGTGTCAGTTACTGTGTGGTCCACAGCAGAACAAGACAGCTGCTTTGTAGACACCTTAACTGTGTTTTTAAGAGTTTCTAACCTAATTCTACTCTACAGCAATACTTTATAAATATTTTAGAAGTACAGTCCTGACTTTCAAATCCTAGCCTTTACCATATGCATGGGGAACGTAACTATAAAGGACTTGCTATTTCTTCTGGGAGGGGTTGTGTTTGGGGGACAGAGATGGATGGTTTCAGAAGAGTCATGTTTAGCCTTGTTATTCTGAAGTATGACTCACCCAGACTGCTAAATATAGACTTTTTAGGTTTCAGTGAGTCTAGAATATTCCTGTTTATTAATTTTATTGTTATTCTATTCAAGACCAATTCCTTTACAGTTTGAGTGTAATTAAAGGAAAGACTCCCTAATGATTTAGCCAAGTCTGAAGCCCCCACATCATACAAGGTATCTTTGTCACTAAACATGATGGTACAAAGTATTAAATCACTTAATTGTGAAGAAATTAAGTTGCATTTTCTGCCTCTGTGAGCCAAATAAACAGGTAAATGCATTTTCTTCTAGTAATTGTGAGCATCGGTTTGCCTAAAAATCTTCATGTGGACTCTTCCGTTAGCAAGATGGTTTAGTTGATATTGTGTACACATCTAAAATTTATCATCCCGCCCAGAGAAACAGAGTAGGTTCACAACTACAAATTACATGTACTAATGCATCTGCAGTACAGTTACTGTATGCCAACTATGGTAAGAAATGTCTGCCAAGATTATCCATATACCAATTCAGATTTTTTTCTAATCCATCAATATGCAATTCTTACAATCTTCTCCACTTACTCTGCAAAGAATATGGGAAGGAAGACAGTGAGTTCTTGACTGGTATAGTCCAAGTTGAGTTTTAAGTCAAAGGCTTAAGAAAGGAAACAAGCTTCTCATGGAGCAATTGGTTGAAAAAGAAACTGAAAGAGTATTGATTCAAATCTTCCAGTTCCCTTAAAATGACTTTCCACTCAGAAATTACCTTTTAGTCCCTATCGGACTTCAGCTTTATGTTATTCATTTTTTTAAGTCAGTTTCACCACACTCACACTTATTTTCTCCCTGACTTCAAAGGCCAAACATCCATCCATCTTGAACAAAAGATTTCAGCATACATGACTACAGAAGAGTAGATGATAACTATTTCAGCACTGTAAGAAACTGCCCTTGAAAGAGGAGAGAGAAGGGTGTCCTCACACAAGCCCAGCTAGGTCTCCGCTAGCATGCAGGACAGTAATTTCAACAGAGGAACAAAGTAAAAGAGAACACTAGTGACAAGGAAAGCAGGAAAAGCTCTCACTTAAATGGTACAGTTTTGTGCTTTAAAACACAGCCTCAGATATGTTTGCCTCATCAGTAGGATGTCACAGTATCCAGGAAACAACCTGCTGACAGAATTGGTGCCTGCTACGTTGTCAGAGAGCAAACAAGTGGCATAGGCAGGAATACTTGCTTCTGCAACGCCCTCCAACTTCAGCAATGAATGAGTGCAAACCCCTCAATTCACAATAAACTTACAGCATGAAGTCAAAAAGCAAGATCATTAGCAAGGCCCTACAGACACCCAACACTTGAGGACTGCCTATTAGTTACCACCAATTCCACACAAACATCGAGTCCAAAGTGACAATTTGTATACCAAGCAGGAAAATGTATCTTTAAGTTCAAGGGCTTGCTAAACTTTGCCTTGAAGACAGAAGATAGAGAAAAAGGCATGATTATTTGAAAGCTGCATACACATGGGTTTAATATCATGCACTGTCTTTGTTAAGGGTTTTTACGTAGGTATTTTCCCCCCATTCTCCTGTTTTACTGTTCGGCATTTGGTATCTTTTACTTAAAAAAAAAAAAAAAAAAAAGCAGCACTTCACCAGATCAAGTGATTGTCATCTTTTTAAAATGATTCTTGGTGAAAACTCTCCAATAAAGTGACATTGCATGTATTTTAAGCACTCAATTTGGAGGAAAGAACTGACGGCCATTAGCTAGGTTACAAGTTGTCAAGATTTCAGTATTGCTTTCAGCTCCTTGCACAAAATAACACATCAAATACACGTTTCTCTTATTTCAGTATTTTAAAATATTTGTTACTCCTACAAATAATATTGCAAGGAAGCTGGTCTGTAATTTTCACCACCTAATATTGTGTCCTTTTAGACAAGACAAATGCAGTATCCCATAGAAGCTCTGAATCTTTGCAGCATATCCTTGCCACTTAAATCACAGCCCTGGACTTCCAATTTGTTTTGTACTTGCTCTAAAGCTTTGTTCAGATTCAGCTCTATATACACCTGAAAGTGTCCTGGTTTCTCATACAGAAGCAAACAAAATTGTGTGTGTGTAGCAAGATGTTCGACCAGATAGACAACCAAGCCTAGTCAATACAGCAACAGCAGTACTGTTAGCCTGCCTCTCTTTTTGTAATAAGACATTTGCAAGCAGTTAATAGCATGTTCTCAAGAACTGGAATTCTTGTTAATAAACTTGATTATGGAATATGATTTTATTAGCTAAAAGATAAGGAATTGTATATTTAAGTTATATTTAAATTACCCATTCAAATCACAAAACCACCAAGAACTCAAGAAAACTAGGATTAAACTTCCCATCCTGTCTCGGTTCCATTGTATCTATACACACTGCTGTCACACTGAGTGACATCACAAAAACAATCACAATCATGTATTTTTCTCATGTGAAATTCACAGAATCACAGAACGTTAGAAGGGCCCTCCAGAGATTATCAAGTTCCAGCCCCCTGCCAAAGCAGAATCACACAGGGTAGTTCACGCAGGAATGCATCCAAGTGGGTCTTGAAAGTCTCCAGAGGAGACTCCACAACCTCTCTGGGCAGCCTGTTCTAGTGCTCCATCACCCTCACTGTAAAGAAGTTTCTCCTCATGTTGACATGAAACCTTCTAGGTTCCAGTTTGTACCCACTGCTCCTTGTTTTACTGCTGCAGACAAATAGCATACACACAGACATATGTATGTTTGCTTTCCCTACAGGTCAGGTATAGAAAAGAGTTCCCGTTCTGAAGTACAAAGTCAGCTGTTGATTGTGTAGGCAATTACGCTGTTTGTTCAAAAACTCAGCAAAGATTCATAGAAGTAGTAGATATTTCACCTAAATTAGGAAAACCACAATCAACCAAAACAATTCCACTTCCACAAACAGAGCATCTGCCAGGGCAGAAGCAATGGGTTGTTCAGTCCCTAAATCTGCTTACCTCAATGAGCATGAAGTTAAGGATGCTTGCTGTACCCCACTTGTTGCTGTCAAAAGAGGCAGTTAAACATCTTATGGAAATCCAAACTATTCACTTTCTTTCCTGTAATACGATGATCTCATTTACACAGATGAAGCTGAATCTCAAGAGAAAGCTTAAATAAATTAGTTGTGTAAAAGAACTGAAGTAAGCAATTGGATCAAGTATTTTCAGATCTGTCTTATTAACCACTGCATTTCTACTAAATCTGCTGTGCAAGACTGCTTCACAGATTTCTTAGCAGGAAATCAAGGAAGGAAATAAGATCATTAGTATACTAATTAATGAAAAGGAAGGATGATGGTTGATAAGTTTGGTCAAGTACATTGGCTATAAAGAATACATACTTATGTTGAAAGACCTGAATGACTAGTTAACGAGCTCCTTAAATCCTAGCTGTCCACAAAGGACAAGAAACCAATCAAAGTGACAAATTCTAATTTGCTTTAGAGTTCAGACTGAAGATCTGTTTCAGAGTAGTCAAACTGTACTTTCCAAACCTACATTAAACATGAGTCCCAAACGGAGTTTGACAAGCTAATTGCCTAATCTGCAATCACACATGGGATCAACCATGTTTGCAGTCCTGGAACTTTTAATTTGAAGTATCAGTTGGATCTAATCCTGTAGCCATCCATTGTTCCAATATATCATAGAGAAATTTAGGTTTGCAGGAATGTCTGGAGATCATTTAATGTAACTCCAGGACCCAGAATAAAGCTAACTTCAAAAAGGTAAATAAAGTTGTCTAGAGCAATCAAAGGGATATAGCTATCCAGGATAATTCAAAAATCTTTCATTTTTAAGTCTGATGTTAATTAATTGATGTAAGAAAGGTTTCGAGAAAAAAAAGAAAAAAACAACACCACACACACAAAAAACAACCCCAACACCAAAAAACCAACAAACAATAAATTACTTCAAAATAATAAAAATAAATTAAACTCTGGTTTTAGAAAGGTTGGACCAGATGATCCTTGGGGTCCCCTCCCAACATGGCATTCTCTGATTCTGTATGATTCTGTGAAATTTTGTCTGTCCAGTAAGTTATCTTAGACTAGTATTTACAAGTCTTCCTGAGATAATCAAACTAATCCAGCATTTACCATCTCTGATACGTCTCAAGACACTTTTACCAATGTCTTAATTTGTCAAATGCATTTGACCCACAATATGTGGTAGTTTGGTGCTTCCATAGTTGTTGTTGTATAACATAGTAAAGAAATCACAAAATCACAGAAGGTTAGGGATTGGAAGGACCTCGAAAGATCATCTAGTCAAACACCCCTGCCAGAGCAGGATCACCTATACCAGGTCAGCAACATCTCCAGGCAGGCCTTGAATATCTTCAGTGAAGGAGACTCCACAACCACCCTGGGCAGCCTGTTCCAGTGTTTTGTCACCCTCACAGTGAAAACATTTTTCCTCATGTTTCCATGGAACTTCCTATGCCTCAACTTCCACCCACTGCCCCCTGTCCTGTCACTGCACATCACCGAGAAGGACCTGGCTCCATCCTCTTGGCACTTGCTCTTTACATATTTATAAACATTAGCCAGTAGTGTGCCCAGGTGGTCAAGAAGGCCAATGGCATCCTGGCCTGCATCAGCAATAGTGTGGCCAGCAGGAGCAGGGAGGTCATTCTCCCCCTGCACTCTGCACTGGTTAGGCCACACTTTGAGTACTGTGTCCACTTCTGGGCCCCTCAATTTAAGAAGGACATTGAAGCGCTTGAGCGTGTCCAGAGAAGGGCAACGAGGCTGGTGAGAGGCGCCGAGCACAAGCCCTATGAAGAGAGGCTGAGGGAGCTGGGATTGTTTAGCCTGGAGAAGAAGAGGCTCAAGGGAGACCTTCTTGCTGTCTACAACTACCTGAACGGTGGTTGTAGCCACCAGGAGGTTGCTTTATTCTCTCAGGTAACCAGCACCAGAACAAGAGGACACAGTCTCAAGCTGTGCCAGGGGAAGTTTAGGCTGGAGGTGAGGAGAAAGTTCTTCACTGAGAGAGTCATTGACTGCTGGAATGGGCTGCCCAGGGAGGTGGTGGAGTCAGCGTCCCTGGAGGTGTTCAAGTCTGGTTTGGACGTGGCACTTGGTGCCATGGTCTAGTCTTGAGGTCTGTGGTGATGGGTTGGACTTGATGATCTTTGAGGTCTCTTCCAACCCTGGTGATACTGTGATATTAATGAGGTCATCCCCCAGTCTCCTCCTGTCCAAGGTAAAGAGCCCCAGCTCTCAGTCTCTCCTCATATGGAAGATGTTCTACTCCTTAACCATTTTTGTGGCTCTGCACTGGACTCTTTCAAGCACTTCTCTGGAATAGAGAATTGCTTGGTTTTACAAACCCACATAAATTGGTCTCCCTTCTCATTCCCTTCTTCATTACACACTGAAAAGTTGTGACAAAACACCTAATCTTATCCGATTTATCAAAATTCAGAAATTATGAAGAAAATATACTTTTTCCCTTCTTTTCTTCCAACACTGCCCAAACAAAAAAAACCACAAACTACAAAAAATGGTAATAAAATGTTTAATCTACACCTAAAAATTTATGAAACAGTTAGATTTGGGAGCTCATTAACTGTTGAAAGCCAATGTGAACTTTCACACACACCCCCAAACCGGACATGTATCAGCAATTAGAATAAAATCATAAATTTTCTAATATTTCTTCCTCAGGAAACAATAGAAAGGTTACTCTCCCAGGTTCTTTGGGACATCTCAGCTGATAGCTCCATTCTAAGATTTCATAGAATCATTTAGTACAGAGAAATGAGAAAACAAAAAGGTGGCAATAAAGCTACAGAAGCCGCAGAGAATGCAAGTTTGTGTGAAAGGTAAAACAAGTAGTTGTGCTTTAAAATAAGCTAAAATTGAGACAGCAAGAACATGAACCTACAGAACAGTAGTCACTGACATGGACAGAGGAATCAAGAGCACCCTCAGCAAGTCTGCAGATGACACCAAGCTGTGTGGCACAGTTGACTTCCTAGAGGGCAGGGATCCATCCAGAGGGACCTGGACAGGCTGGAGAGGTGGGCCCAGGCCAACCTCATGAAATTCAATAAGGCCAAGTGTAAGGTCCTGCATCTGTGTAGGCACAATCCCAAGCACAAATCCAGGCTGGGTGGGGAATGGCTG
>VWZE01005636.1:0-17531 GCA_013396675.1 Eubucco bourcierii | reverse complement strand
CTATGAGGACAGACTAAGAGAGTTGGGGCTCTGCAGCCTGGAGAAGAGAAAGCTTTGAGGAGACCTTATAGTAGCCTTCCAGTATCTGAAGGGGGCCTACAGGAAGGCTAGGGAGGGACTATTTACAAAGTCTTGCAATGCCAGGACAAGGGGCAATGGGTTTAAACTGTCAGAGGGGAGATTTAGACTGGATGTTAGGAGGAAGTTCTTTCCAGTGAGGGTGGTGAGGCACTGGAACAGGTTGCCCAGGGAGGTTGTGGATGCTCCCTCCCTGAAGGTGTTCAAGGCCAGGTTGGATGAGGCCTTGAGTGAGCTGTACTAGTGGGAGGTGTCCCTGCCTATGGCAGGGGGTTGGAACTAGATGATCCTTGAGGTCTCTTCCAACCTTACCATTCTATGATTCTACCTATCCTATAAGTAACAAACACAAATAATAAAAATAAGGGTCACTTTTCCTTGTTCCATATGGGGTCACAGAGCAGAATTTTTCTTTTTTTTTTTTTAATTATTTTTCGACAAGGTTAGTCATTTTGCTTTTTCTATTTTTCCAGAGAGGAAAATATTTGAGACATACAGAGGAGAACAAAAAACAGCTTAATAACTTTCAGGTTTTAGTGTTTACATCATCACAGGTAGTTCCCATTTTATTTTTTTTTCCCCCACATGTACAGAAAAGCTTCACTGAACCCAAAATTTAAGATTTACCCCATCTTCCCAAGACACTGCTTAAAAAGAGTACCCTCTACTTCAGTTTCAATCCTCCGTTTTATCTCTACAGCAGGGTACTGCAATGATGCAAGACCCTAAAATGTATTACAATGTATGATTCTAAAATCTCTCAGTGGAGAGACACCCTCCAGCAATTTAGGATTCTCACCAAGATACCACAGCTCCTAGGAAAAATTCAAACTTCTCATTGAAAAAACATTTCTAAAGATGGAGAAATAGGTCTTCATACAGATTTACTGCTCTCTTCTGCTGGACAGAGTTTCTTTCCAAAAGCTTCCCTCCCTTAGAAGGTGGCCTGCAGATAAGAAGCTGCCTAATTTCCCAGGCAAGATGTATTAGACTCAAAGAGAACAAAAAGTGAAATGTTTTTCCTTCACAACAAGAAACTGAACTGAATAACTAATCATCTGGCTCTGGGATACAAAGGGAACAGGTCACAGTTAAGAGCTGGTGAAAATCCAGACTCCATCAAACATGCGACAAAAATCTTGGGTATATTAAAGGCCAGTAAGTAACTGGGCAACCACTATCAGAATCAGCTACAGTTGATTTGAGATTCATCATAAATTCCTATCAGTATGATAAAACAAGGAAACTTCAGCAACATAACAAAGTAGAGGTAATGCACACAGTGTTCAATGCTCTTCCAGCTTCAGAAGGCAGTTGGTAAGAACCATGGACAGCTTGTCAAAAGAGGCCCAGTCCTCAGAAATGATTTTTCTGATCAGAGCCCTCCCTTTTCATCTCCAAGTGCTTCTTTTGCAGACATACATAGAGTGAGCCCTCAGACAAGGGTTTTTTTCCCCCTACACTGACAACATAGATTAAAAGTTAGCACATTACTGAACATTATGGTTAATAGCAGAGGTTGGTGCGAAGTCTTTTTTCAAGACTTCTCTACGCTAGCAATTTCTGCCTTTCGGAAAGAGAACTGAATTCTCTCACTTAATACATTCTACACAATTGTAAAGAGGACTTTCAAAAACATTATTAGAATTATTGTATTTGAATAGCTTTTTTTCACTAGATGAAACTATTACTTTTTCTTCCTTTCTAAAGGGTTATAGGATTTTTTTTATATATGAACACACGCCAATTGTAATACGACAGGTTTAAATATAACGTCTCATGTTAACAGATGGCACTTTGGTGATGCATTTTATTAGTTTGCTTTGCCCAAGAAATATTTGGCTACAGGAGCTGCAGCATGCAATTGATTTTATCACATTGGTGAATTACCTCAGAGCCTGGTAATACAAACTGCTTAGGCAATTGTTCATTTAATTTCTGTTTTGTTGCTGTTGAAGAAACTTTTTTTGCCATTCCTTCTGCTATCAGCCCTCTGCTGTCACATCCTTCTCATCAATCCCAAGTGATGGTTTTCCTAGGTAATATTCTTGCCATCAACCACTTTTCCCAGTTTCCTGTCCTTTTGTGTTCAGAGTGGATTCCGCATCTAGCTCAGCTCACATTTCAGTCCATGTCCTGGCTCATGTCCCTTCCTCCAATCAGCACTGGTGACAGACTCCCTGCCAGCCACCAGGCTCTGGGACAGCTGTCAGCTTGACTTGTCTTATGCTTATATGCTCCAGCACCTCTCCACCTCGCTGTGCGGCATAGAGCTTGTGCGCAAGCTGAAAGCCGAAGAGGAGTGCCGCTCTAATACCATTCGTTCCTCACAGAAGCACTTGGCACACTGGTGGTTCTTCCACATTCTTCTGTCACTTGCCAAGTCCATAAAGCAAACCTCCCTTCTCTGAGCAAACACACAGCATTAAGCAAAAGCACACAATTTAAGTGTTTTGCACAAAGCCAGTGTGACATACTTCAAAATACAACTTCTCCTAAACACTTTGCACAGTTGCTTGAAAATAATTACAGTAGCTTAAAAAAAAGAAAGTCTACACTTCAGCCTTATGTAGGTGATCCAGTGTTGGAATTTAAAACTCTCAGATCCACAACACAGTTGCTGTGAATGACTGGAGGGGAAGCAGCATGTAGAGAAGTCCATATGGGCAACATATGCTCCACCAGGAAACCACTAACTTTGTGACAGCAGCCGAATTTTCAGGGTAAGAGGTGTATATATATAACCGAGTGTGGTCTAAAGATCACAGGCAGCACATCCAATTATAAAATATCCCATTACAGCCACTTACATGAAAGAAAACAGGCATGATTCCCTGCTAGAATACTGAACAGCTAAACATCCTAAAACATAGAGGCACTCTAATATAGTCAAGGGTTCTGTGAACTAATTCAGAGGCAACATAGTTCAGCCCTTTGTGCCTAAGAAGCAACATGTATTTAAAAAAAAAGTTAAAATAATGCATTGTACATTTTTAAATTACACCAATTAGTAACAGTTAGTGTGATATCAGATGCTGCAGTTTACCCAAGTTCTTTCCAAGAAGCCAAAAAGCTTACAGTTTCCAAATGGTCTTTAGCAGAGAAAGTGCTCAAATCACCAGGCAAGAAGAGGTCCATTGAGATTAGGAAAACTGATAGCTTAGGATAGGAAAAAAATAATAATCTTTTATTCTTCCTTTAAAAACATGATAAATCCTACTTGTGTCACATTAAAATAGGCAAAATCTAGAATAGAAAACTAAAATTCAGTTCTCACACAAAAAAAAAACCAAACTGAACCAACAAAAATCCCACAACCAAAACCCCAAAATCCCACAAACAGAGCACTGCTAGCCTGTAGAAATTTATATACGTGAACTAGTGCAACAGTCAAAACTGTTTCTCATCTCTAGGTGACTATCTCACTGGTGATTATGAAATCCAAATACAATACGTCAATTCTGAGCCCTGCTGCTTTTTTCTGTTTGATGTGTAGAAAGGTGTGGAGAAGCCTTCGCACTTCCTGTGTTGGTTGATCACTAAGTTACAGAGTTAGAGTCTTTGCAGAACTCCATGTGAAGTCACACACAAGCCTAGAGTTTTTAGCTCTACAATGGGCAACTAACAGCTGCATCTCACAAGATAATACAATCTTAAACAGTTTTCAAAGTGTTTGAAATGACAGAAACACAGCTAAAGTCTTTGAATAAGCTGGGTTGTTTGGAGCAGAAGAGATAAAATAACATTTATTACATTTTTTTGTAGTCTGCTTTGACTAGACATTGAAAGATTTTCAAGCAAGTCTATGAATTTCTATGAGAAGAAATTAAAAAAAGTGAAGTGAAAAATCTGTAGTGGGGAAAGAATCACAAGATATTCTATGGTAGTAATTATTTCCTATTTCTCAACTTCTTGGACAGAAAGACTGCTATCAAATTGGTATCAGTGTGAAGACAATATAAACAGCTCATTTCTTCTTCTATATTTAGAGTATTTAATTTACTTAAGTCCTCCTATTTAATACTAGGGAACTAAATTCTGCTAGCTGAAACTTCAGTGTATTAGTGTTTCTATCTCTTCCAACCTTGCAGCATAAGTGATTTTACAAATGTTTTACGAAAATACAAATTTGGGCTTTTAGACTTTATAGGATTCATTTCTAATCAAAATACTGGAAGTACCAAAAGGGTTCATACATGCAACAAACTTTGGGAGGTGATGTGCTGGAAAGCAGCCCTGTGGAGAGGGACCTGGGAGTTCTGGTGGATAACAAGTTGCTCATGGCACAGCAATGTGCCCTTGTGGGCAAGAAGGCCAATGGGATCTTGTGGTGCATTAAGAAGAGCGTGTCCACCAGATCAAGGGAGGTTCTACTCTACTCTGGTGAGGTCCCATCTTGAGTACTGCATTCAGTTTTGTACTCCCCAGTTTAAGAGGGACAGGGATCTGCTGGAGAGAGTCCAGCGGAGGGCTACAAGGATGATTAGGGGACTGGAGCACTGCCTTATGAGGAGAGGCTGAGGGACCTGGGGCTGTTTAGTCTGGAGAAGAGAAGACTGAGAGGGGATTTAATAAAGGTCTATAAATATCTGAGAGCTGGGTGTCAGGAGAAGGGGGACAGGTTCTTCTCACTTGCTCCCTGTGATAGGACAAGGAGCAATGGATGTAAAAGCTGCAGCAGAGGAGGTTCCACCTCAATACAAGGGGAACTTCTTTACTGTAAGGGTCACAGACCTCAGGAACAGGCTCCCCAGAGGGGTTGCGGAATCTCCTCTGGAGACTTTCGAGGCCCATCTGGACTCATTCCTCTGTGACCTGAGATAGATTGTATGGTCCTGCTCTGCCAGGGGGTTGGACTTGATCTCTTTGAGTGCCTTCCAACCCTTAACATCCTGTGATCTCCTGGCTTACAGAAGATTCCCTGACAATAGAAGACAGTGTGTGGTTATCTTCTCTTCCTACATTTCTTTCTACTACTTCTTTTGCCTCTTTTTCCCACTTATGTCTCTGTCAGAACCATACACATCACAGCAAAGCTTTTGTAGTGCGTATTAGGAGTGTATTTTATAAATAGTATGGTATTTTAACTATTCAGAGCTACACTCTGCTATTTCACTCATACACATACAGATACTTTTATACCATAAATGTCAAAACCATTTATCCTGCTGAAGTGAATCTTCAGGTGTATGTAAATGAACACAACAGTCATTCCCCCCTCTCATTTCCTTATTCCTACAGAACACATTTGAGAAAATGACTGTTGAGTTCTACTTTAACAGTTAACATAATGGAAAAGCAAAGGGAGTAGAGGAAGGGGAAAAATCAGTAATTAGATAAATGTTATCTTACTTAATCAGTACATTCTATACATGTATACATATTCGGAGTCTCACAGACCATCACTTTTATAAAGTATGAGGACCAATTACCCTTAAAACTCTTATGCCAGTACAGATCTCTGGTTTCAAATTCCAGGCATGCAATGGATGGATTATGGAAGTAGAGTGTATGAAGAACCAGCACAACGTGATCAATTTTCTTTCCTTTCCCTTATCTTAGTATTAAGCAATTATAAAGCCTCAAACCATTATCTTGAAGGAAAGTGTTAGCTAATTATGACTTAATCAGCATTTCTTCATATTCTGCTTGCACAAAAAGACAAAGTCATAGTTTGCATTTAAATGCAAATTGCTGTAGATAAAGCAAATATTAAGAATTTTTAAGAAAACTCATTTCCCAAAGAAAGAGTATCATAAGAAAAAGCATTAAGTATTGAGAAGCAGAGGACAATATACTTTGTTTTTAAGCAAATAGATTACACTTAATTCTGAATGATGTAGTAGTTCATTTCCTGACAGGAGCTTGTGATTCCAATTCATTAGTTAATTACACAACAACTTGTCTGGCAATTAAACCATCATGCTAGAAGTTTATAGTCTCTTATCTCAAAGCCTTCCTAGCAACAATTTCCCTCTCTCCTATGTCAAGACATAGATTTTTAAATTTATAAAATTTTGAAAGAGCCTGAAGGGATTCAAATACACAAACCACATCCTAGGAATTTTCTAGTGACTTTAAATATGTCACCATACTTCTTAGACTGCAGAAGAATTTTAAGTACTTCTACAAGCACTGCAGAAAAAGAATCGCAAAAGAAACATTTGCAAAAAGCATTGTATGGCAAACTAGAAGCAGGAAAACCACTAATAAGATACTATTTATTTTCCTTGGTAAATATAGAGTAAGATTCTGCATCAAGAAGTCCAAACAACTCCGAAAACTTGAGCCTTCTCTTGTCCTGGCTGCTGCTTAGAAAGCCAGTTATATAAAATTTAACACCATAGTGACAACACATGCTGTAATGCTCCCCTTCTTCCCTCTGAAAGCCCAATCCAAAATACACAGCCAGTATCAAATGTGTAATTCATATGATCTGAGATGTCTTTGAATATATATTTATGTCCACAGCTGAACTGTCAGCTTAGGCCCTTTTCAGTCAGTGGAGACAAACAGGCATAGCACAATCTGCTTATCCTAATGAAGGCACAGATGAGATAAACTGCAGTCAAGAAGAGGGAACTGCTTTCCCTCTTCTTGTCACACCTACTAAATCTTAAAAATGAAAAAAACAAACAAACAAGATAAATTCATTATTTTAAAAGTAATTGTAACAGGATCATAGAATGCACTGGGCTGGAAAAGACCTTTAAAAGTCATCTAGTCCAAGCCCTGCTGCAGCAAACACCTGCAGACATCCCCAACAAAATCAGGTTGTTCAGAGACCCACTGTGTCCAACCCCAAATGTGTCCAGGGATGGGGCCTCCACTCCCTTACTGGGCAACATGCTTCAGTGTTCCATTATTCTCATAGTAAAGATCTTCTTCACAATGTCCAATCTAAATCTACCTTTCTGTAGTTTAAAACCATTGCCCCTTATTCTATTGCTACATGCCTTTGTAAATATGCTCCCTTGCTTGAAGGCCACCTTCAACTACCAGGACAGAAGGAGGGTCCCCAAAAACATAAAAATTGTCCTCCAGTTCCCAAACTTTCAGAAGTGTATTAAAGTAATTAAAATTACCATAATGGTCTAGAGTACTGCATCCAGCTCTGGAGCCCTCAATACAGGAAGGACATGGATCTGGTGTAGCAGGTCCAGAGGAGGGCCATGAAAATGATCAGGAGGCTGGAACCCCTCTGCTACAAGGACTAGGTGAACAAGGTGGGCTTGTTCAACCTGCAAGAAGAGAAGCTTCCAGGGAGATCAAATAGCAGCCTTCCAGTAACTGAAGGGTAACGATAAGAGGGCTGGAGAGTGACTGTTTACAAAGGCCTGTAGTGATAGGACAAGGGACAATGGTTTGAAATTAGAGAAGAGTAGATTTAGACAGAATGTTAGGAATAAGTTCTTTGCAGTGAGGGTGGTAGAAAACTGCAACAGCTTGTCCAGGGAGGTAGTTGAAGCCCCATCCCTGGAGACATTCAAAGGCAGGCTCAACAAGGCTCTGAGAAACCAATCTAGTGGAGGATATTCCTGCTCACTGCAAAGGGGTTGGACTAGATGACCTTTGGAGATCTGTCCCAACCTAAACCATTCTAAACATCACATAAAATCATACCCAAATCCTTAAAAACAGATTTTCCCTTACACTTACAGAAAGGTCCAGCTGAAATTACTGTATCTAAAAAGGAGTATGAGGTACTATTTGCATCAGTAATTAACAACAGGAATACAGTTCAATTCCTGATTTAAAAAGACAAACTGAATTTGTAATATTTTTTTAGTTAAAATTAATCAATTTGAACTTAACATCGAGTTCCACTACCATATATATGTATTTGGATGATGCTCTGTTTTTAGCTGTAGGTTACCAGTGCACTTCTAATTGCATTTCTTTAGCTTTCTGATTCTTTCTAAAGATATAACCTGTTTTAGAGATGCAGTCTTCCCACAGATAATTTTTTACCCTTGCTTTGTATTTCTAGAGTCAAGATGACAACTTCTCCAGTAAGAGGAACAATGTGAACTTCATGCATCTGTATATAACAGTATCACAGCTAAAGTCCATGAATTTTTTGCTACTAAACATTAAGAAGTTTAAGAATTAACTAAGTCCCATGCTTTACTTGTCTAGTGTAAGCCCAAAACTAAGGATTCCCTCAAGTGCATCAGACAGAAGAGGAAAGAATAGAAAAAGTCAGAATTTCCACTGTGCAATAAAGCACCAAAACCCTTAGCTTTTGCAAAGAAGTTTATTTTCCCAATACATTAAAAGCTAGGAGGGATGAAAGTCAATCTCTTATCTCCAATAGCAGTACAGGGTCACCTTTACAGACAGGGTACTGCAGAGCAGCTCTTATTTTCTCTCCTGGAACCGATCAAAGCTGCAATGGATAGAAAACCTTTGTATTTGTGTTTTCTTTGGCTCCTTCAAGTAAAAGATAAAACCTGAGAGGGAAAAAAAAAAAGAAAATAAGTAGCCTCTCAAGACACCTCCCACCATACATGTTCTCTCATATTCCAGACTCAAAACTGGAATCAGTTCAAGTATGAATACTTGTGGCATACAAACAACAACCACAAAATCCTGCAATGCCACTGCCACAAAAAGGGAATGGTGTCTGCTTTGCACCTCTGAGGGTCTAACCTCACACATTAGGAGGATTGAGTTCCCTTTGTCTTTTTAATATTAAAACCAAACCATTAAGAACAGCAACAATGGCTATGAAGAAATAACATTTAATACAAGGAGGTTTAAGTGGGTGTGTTTTTCAGAAAAGCTCCCTCCTCAAGCTTTTATGGGTACAAAGAACAAAAATGAAATCTCTGTAAAGCCTACTGGTTTTCCTTCCTGCACTATTTACATCAATTCTTTGCTTTAAATAAATATTTTTTTAAGAGGGAGCAATATGACAAAGAACTGCACAGTTGTTGATTGAACACTACTTCTCTGGATGCCATGACCAATAAATAAAAAAAACATAATATCCAGTCAACCTAGACCTCAAAAAACCAAACAAACAGAAAGCTAATTATATCTTTTCTAACAAGAAACGTGGAAGGATGATGGATTTCAGTATCACCAGAAGAAGGTAATCACGATTATTATTCTACCAGAAAACATCCAAAATGCAGAAAGCACAAAACCAACAAATAAGCAGTAACTGTTATATAAAAAGACCGTTCACTTCTTAATAAACATGGTCCGTCTTACACATGACCAAACGTACTTATATAGATGTTCTGCTGTGGTAAGACCAACAGCACTATATTGGAAACCCCCCAACTGGATCACATGGCAAAAACGTCAAACAAATTTTTAGGCTGCAGCCTCATATGTATTTGTCTGTAGTGATTCCTCTCTCTCTCAAACAAACCAATTCAGCAATACCCAGAGAGGTAGCCCTGACAATGCCCACTGCCACCAATACAGACATTGTAATACTTCTGTATATTCTGAGAGATTAATTTGAAGCATGGCCAAAAAAAAAAAACGTTTCCTGTATCCAGAAAAAATTATTTCGCTACCTACATAAAAATAACATCTGGTTTTAGACAAGTTGTTGTAATGGATGTCCATAGCAAGTTGTAGGCAGTGAGGGTGGTTGGGTGGCCTCTGTAAGGAAATGCCAGGGTTGCACCATGCCAGACACTGCCAGTTCCAGATAGTTGAAATGGACCCACCTTAGGGAACAATTAAACCCCTAAACCCCTTGGTCAAGATGGAGGCAACTCTAGAAAATGTATTTGAGAAAGGGCAAAATTCTGCACACCAACGAGGAGTGAGGAAAAGACTGTGAGAAAGAAGCCTGTGACACTAGTGAAAGGAGAAGGAGAGCAGGTGCTTCAGGTGTTGGAGCAGAGATTCCCTTGAAGACTGTGGAGAAACCACAGTGGAGCAGGTTATTCCCCTGCAGTACATGAAGACCACACTTGTGCTGGTTTGAGGCTAATTAGAATATTTTAATAGAGAAAATTACACTCTAGGCTGTGAAAGGAAAACATCATGATGTCTACTTCACTCGTACGCTTGCTGGAGAATCGTTTGGGAACACTAACCAAAACAATAGATAAGTCAGTCTCTCTCTGTCGCTTGCTGGAACAGGAGCTGTTGGGGATCTAGTAGCTTCTGGGCTCTGGTTCCTCTGCTGATTAATCCTCACTAACCACTTTTCTTCTAACCCTCCTGGCCGATCCTCCTAATTTACCTTGCACATAAGGCAAACCTTGGGGTAAGGTACAGGGGTGGGGAGAAGGTGGAAGGGTGGTTGGGAGCCCCTCCTGGGGTCTCTGATTTCTGGGAAGGGAGTTGTGTTTCTGTATTACCTTTTACTTGTATATTTCTGTAAATATTGTGTATATAGTGTAAATATCTGCTGTACATTGTGCAAAGCTGTAAATAGAGCTTCATCACTTAACTTCCAGCCGACTGAGTGCTAGTCTGGGTCATTTTACAAAGTGTGGGGGGGTGGGGAACTCCCAAACCTTCACAACACTGCATGGAGCATGTGGTATTTCCTAAAGCACTGCAGTGCCTGGGAAGGATTCATGATGGAGCAGAGTAAGAGCATGAGGAGGAAAAAGCATCAGAGTTGTTCTGGACTGACCACAGCCCCCCATTTCCCTTCCCACTGTTCCACTCTCCTCAAGTCAAGTCTGTTTGGACTATGACAGTAACCGGTAAGTGATCTTTCCCTGTCTCAACACACAAGCTTTTCTGTCTTATTTTCTCTTCCTGTCCTATTAAGAATGGGAGTGAGAGAGCAATTGGGCAGGTGCTTCATAGCCTGACAAGGTCAACCCAGCACAACTATAAAATTCTCTGTCTACTGAATTCTTCTGTGGCTGTGTACCCTGAAAAACCTTCATAAGCTTGAGCCTCCCTCTGCAGCCCTGAAAAACCTTCATAAGCTTGAGCCTCCCTCTGCAGCCAAAATCCCGAGGTGCTGGCATGCTTTCTAACACAGCTAACAAGATAACACAAGTTGTAAATGAAAACTGCCTTTGCCAGGTTTTTTCCCACTCGCACTCAAATCCGTGAGACCACTCTGCCTCAGCTCAGAGTATCCCTTTCACTGCATATTCAGGGATGGTAAAATAGGTGATGACCTGATGAATGAATAAAGAGTGGGAGGATGATAAAAGTTTCACAGATGATAACCATGGCAAACAGGAAACCGGTTAGGATACATTGCACAACAGGGCTGCAAGAGGAGCTGGAGATAGCACCAAGGAGGTTGAAAAGGGACAATGCAAGGAGATTAAACTGCCAGGAGAGCTCTCCTACAGAATGATTCTTAGCAGGAAAGCAAAGTTAGTCTGTACAGTGAGCAAGAATTGGGTCAACAAAACCCTACAACACATTATGATTAAATAAGGAGGGCTGTTGTAGCTGTGATGCCTGCCCTATGGCATATACTTCAAAAGTGGAAGAAGCACCAAGCACTGGCAGAAAGGAAAGGCTGTCTACAATGGTTAAATCAGAAAAGTCAAATCCCAGTCTGTGGTCACTGGCAGCATACTGCTCCTTGCCAGTCACATGGGCAGTGGTGATGTTTTGTACACTGCTTTTATTTCTGTCACGTTCCCTGTGATGGTGAGCAACCAGGCAGGATGGCAGAGAGGTTGTCCATCATGTATGCTGAGGGGCAGAAGGAGGGGTTCAGCCCATTCCACAGCTTGGCTGTTGCATGACACTTTCCCCATTGATGGCTGCTGCACCACAAGTCACACCACGCTTCCTGCATGATTCTGCATGGAAGAATTCAGCAGTATGGATGCACCAGGATAGTGAGGAGAACTGCAGACTTTGGTGGACAGCTAGCCCCAGTGTCCAGCCTGGAAGCTGTGATGCAAAAAAGAGCTAAAATGTGGTCAAAAGATGATTTTTTTTTTTCCAGCAGAGGAACAGGGGAAACCAAATCCACAGCTACACGTTGTTAAAAAGAGTCATCCACTGCTTCCTAGCTGTGATGGTTCGGGAGTTCCCCGCCCCCCACACTTTGTTAAATGACCCAGACTAGAACTCAGCTGGCTGGAAGTTAAGGACTGAAGCTCTATTTACAGCTCAGCACAATAAACAAGCAGAGATATACACAATAGACAGGAATAGTTACAGAAATATGCAAGTTAAAGGCAATACAGAAACACAACTCCCCTCCCAGAAACCAGAGACCCCAGGAGGGGCTCCCAACCACCCTTCCACCTTCTCCCCACCCCTGTACCTTAGCCCAAGGTTTGCCTTAAGCGCAAGGTGAATTAGGAGGATCGGCCAGGGAGGGCTAGAAGTGGTTAGTGAAGATTAATCGGTAAAGAGGAGCCAGAAGCTAGACCACCCGAGATGCTGTGCCCCCAGAGAGAGACAGACTGTGACTGTTTTATCTAATGTTTTGATTTATTTTCCCAAACATCTCAGCAAGCCTATGAGTGAAGCAGACATCATGATGTTTTCCTTTCACAGTCTATAGTGTAATTTTCTCTATTAAAATACTCCAATTCGCCTCAAACCAGTACAATAGCAAAAAACCGAAACAACTAACAACCTGCAACCAAGCTATTGAGATAACAAGCTATCATTCCAAAATAGTCATTGTAGTTGCATGGAATGACAACAAGGGGAAATACAATGGTCTGAAGGAAACAAACTCGAAGATCAATTATAATGAATGCAAACTTGCAGCAGGTTTGACGCATTTCCCTTTGCCATCTGTAGTTCTGCATTAATTAATATTAAACTTTCCAAGTGTATTAACAGAAAGAGACACTTCAAAAAACAATCTTCTTCAACTGCTTCTCAAAAATTCTGCTGTTCAGTAAATATGATGGGAAACATTACTGCATTGAACATTATTTGTTTGGTTGGTTTTTTTTAAATATCTTCATAGCCTCTAATAATTCAAATAAATCTTACAATTAATACTAAAATAATAATAATGCAACTCTTTCTACAAATTAAGCGAGATTTTTTAAAAACACAGGAAGTTTCTTCTTCAGCTCCACCTGCTTCAGATTCTCCTGTAATGATTTCAGACTTCATTGAAATGTACAAAGGACATTTAGTAGATGACCTTTGAGTTTCCAAATAACTTGATTATTCAGTACAGCAAGTGACATCATATAATAACCACTACTTACATTTGGCTTTGAGGACACATGCCCCCTTATGTATCTTTTAAATACAGCATCTTTCCCATCCCCTAGTTTATTTTAGATTTTTTTTTTTCCCCAAATGGAGCCCTTTACAGATGAAGAGCTACTTAGGGGAAAAAAACCTACCACACAGTAAATTCAGTGATTGTACAAAAAATGTCTGACAGATTACTGCCATACTACCCATGTGAAAAGACTGCAACACCAAAATGATTCACCTTCTTAGTATCTTTTTTAAAAGCAGCGTTATGTGGTTTCAAAGTAATTTTTTTCCCCTGTGAACAGGGAAAAAGAGAGGTCAAGATGGTACAAAGAGAGTAAAGCTCACAGAACTAAGATTCACCGGTTCTCTTCAAGACATTTGCAACACGGTTCCTGGCCTTCGAACAGCTAGCTACCCAAGTAAGTTTTCCCCTTCCATCCCATGGCCTCTCTAAGTACCTTCCACCTAGCTTCCCAGCCTCTCAGCTACACACTATTCTAGTCAGAGTGAAGGCTGCAAAAACTGTTTACCAGGTATGCCAAGTAACTACCAGCCACTCCTTTCTTAATTCGTAACACAGTCAGGAATCTTTAGCTGTAGGACCATGTGTGTTTGCCAGTAATGTCAGCTTCTTAGCTACAATCCTTCATAAAGTGTCTCATCCGCTTTTTCACTGACATTCAGATCTGATGTGAGCCTGGACTCCAGTATATATTAACTATTATGGAGCCAATTTGTTCTTGTGCCTCAAGTCACGTGTAAACTTTCTACACTATCAGAAGTGCTGTAGACCACCACTACTATAAGTAGTAATTATTTGAAAGATTACATCTCTGCAATACTTTTGTTTATCCCTCTGAAACAGATTATTCTTTTCCATCCCTCACCTAAGTGATAGCACTCTTAGGTAGCACATCAAAAACATTTCTACCCTCAAGAGACAAGTAGCAGCACCGATGGAAGAGCTCTTAGAAATTCTCAAGTGCCAGATCTTAGAAGCATGTTACACTTGAAGACAAGATTTGCAGTGAATGAAAAGGGAAATCAATAGAAATGCTGTGTTATGCACATGGCATGCCTGTTCCCACTTTGTAAGAGTCTCCTTTATATAATCACATTCCTGGGCTGAAGAAAGACCATTGTTACAAGCGTGAGTTCAAGTAAACAGAGCTGTAATTCCGTCCTCCTGTAGGTGAAGTCTGAAGAAACAGAAGGCAGTGCCAATCCCAGAGCACCACCAGGCTGTGAACATACGCTGGCAAGGTCACTGCTGTAACTTCTCCACTCCATATTTCAATCAAACAGAAGCCAAGAGAAAGCTCAAAAAATAATCCAGCAGGGATAGATACTAAGTCTAATGCCAAAATTACTTTTCCCTATTGTGAAGGCAATTTAGAAAAAAATACTCAACAAAACTAATTTTCCCCCACAAAGACCTGTAAAAAAGTTAAAATTTTGTTTTGTTTTTAAACACAATGTCATAGGAGGGCCTATGAATATGTTTGAAGACTTCATGAATATGACATTTAAGTTCTGAGTTTTCTGTTATTTTTTGAAAAAAAAAAAGCATTTTACACAGCTGTGGCTCCAAAATAACCTGATCAAGCTGACCAACTTGCAACAACAGTGTTATGTAGTAAAGGGAACCACAAAGACACGTAAAAAAAAAAAACCAACAAAAACCAACAAAACCAACACTCCACCCCCACCCCCCCCAAAAAAAAAAGAAAACAACTCTCAAAACAAAACAACCCAAGAAAACATACCAACCAAGAAAAAGAACCCAAACCATACACCACCACCCCTCCTCAAAATAAAAGTACAAAGGCCACATGACTTCACTTGGATTCTGCAATGCAGGACAGTCTTCTATGAGCACAGGAGTAAGTCAGAAAAGAACTCAATACAAAAACTTTCTAAAGGTTTTCTGACCAGAGATTCCAGCAATATGATGCATACCTGTTGCAGTGTCTCACAGGTAATACATGAGACACTGTAACGGGTCTGCCAGAGAAGTGTAAAAAAAGGATTGAGAGTTGTAACAGCAGCATAAAGAGGTCAAAAGTAGTCATGGAAGGAATCATCTACTGCAAAATAACACAGCTTTCATAAAGTACTGACTTTGGTACTCTTCATACTTCAATATGAAGGTGTATTGCATCATCCTTTGTTCCTCCAGACTTTGTTCTTATTCTCTAAAGGCCACACAACTTCATATTTCAGTTTTCTATTTTAGTTACTACACATGCACCTTCAACTAAATTCCTTAAATAATTCACTTTTACATACCTCTTTCTCATAATATTTTGAAACTCCTTGCTTCTACCGGTTTTGAAAGCTAGTTAGCTGAAAATGAAACAAATTTTAAATGACATGCTCTAATATTACTGAAATTGCAACACTGTGCTGCTGGACTATATCCAGAGAAAGGTAACAAAGCTGGTGAAGGGTCTAGAGAACAAGTCTCATATGGAGCAGCTGAGAGAACTGGGATTGTTGGGTCTGAAGAGAAGGCTTAAAGGAGACCTCATTGCTCTCTACAATTACCTGAAAGGAAGCCATAGTGACATGGGGATCAGTCTTTTCTCTCGAGTATCAGGTGAGAAGATGAGAGGAAATGGCTTGAAACTGTGTCAGAGAAAGTTTAGATTGGATATTAGCAAGAATTTCTTTACAGAGAAAGTTTAGATTGGATATTAGCAAGAGTTTCTTTACAGAGAGCAGTCAGGCATTGGAATAGTTTACCCAGGGAGGTGATAGAGTCACTGCCTCTGGAGGTGTAACATGTGGACATGGCACTTCAGAGCATGTTTTAATGGCCTAGGTGTTTTAGGTCAGTGGTTGAACCCTATGATCTTAGAGGCCTTTTCCAATCAAAACAATTCTATGATTCTAAATACAGGAATCTCACATAACAATCTTCCCTGATATTAGAATTCATTATGATCTGCAAGCCTATTTCTTTGAAGAGAACACTGATTCCCCAAGGTATTGGCTCTGATGCACAAGTCAAAGCATGCAGAGAAGCAAAGTATTCCTCATAAAGGCATTATGTCTTCCTTTGAAACAGAACTTGAAACTTGCAAGTTTAATTTTCAAAAGCCCACATCCCAAGAACTTTTGCTTTTAAAAACTGCAAAAAGGAGAAAGAGATTCTGTTCTTATTTTAAAGACTAACATAGGATATCACATTGTGAAGCAATAGGTACTGTACCATGAAGTTACTATGAAAGGTTTCAGAGGGGACAAGCTGAAAGGATTTTCTCTCAGGAGAATGACTGAAAATAATATTATTATTCCTGAGACAGTAGAAGCAAACTACTCATGTAAAGTATAAGATTATGTTTTTCAAGAAAATTAAATACTATACATAAAACAGGAACTACTGACCAATAAAATGGTTTTATAAGAACTGGACAAGCTAATATCTACTGCCAAAGTTAGAGCAGAAGCACTGTGGTACCCACCTCTCTACAGATCAAAGATTTTAGGGAGACATATCTTTCATATGACTGTTCAATACAGCAGTAGGGAAAAAAAAAGGAAGGGAAACTCTTCATTAGAGATTATTTCTTCCTTTCTTCCTTCAAAACAGTGTTTCTGAAGCCCTAGAACCAGGTAACACCACTGTACAAGCCAACAGCAAATAAATGTTTAAAAAATCATAAAAGCAATACATTAAAAAAAACAACCCATGTATTTTGCTAAATAAGTTTTAATATAAACTGCTATCACATTAAAATACAACTGCTCTTTTCAAATACAACAGAGCAAGGTGTAAGGGGCATATAAGAGGTACTGGGTAAAAAGGTCAATTGGCACAATTACCAACATTAAACACAAGACAAGCTAAAAAAAACAAAACCAAAAACCAAACAAACTTCTTAATCAAAGAAACATTTTCTATTATACCTATTATAAAAAAATGTGTTCAACTGACTTTATTAGTTGAGTGTACAGGAGAAGAATTACCTTGACTTCAGATAGCAAAGTAAGTCTTCAAACTTAACTGCATTTCGTGATCCTGAAGCATCCCAGTCCACCAGCTGCAAAGTGCTTGTCTGCAGCAGTGTACTAGAACATCACTGATCCATGCACAGACATACAGACTCAAATTGATGGAAATTCATCTTCACAGAAAAGTTCTTGAACTTTCATCAGATCAGAAACTTTTAAATCCCATTAGCTGGTCAAAACTAAATGGGATAGCTTCATCCTGGTGCTTTTCTCAGTAAATATGAGGACATCCTGGTTTCCTCAAGAGAAAGAAGTTTCTCACATCCTCTTAGAATCATAGAATGGTAAGGTTGGAAGGG
>VWZE01005633.1:63183-76466 GCA_013396675.1 Eubucco bourcierii | reverse complement strand
CCTTCTCTTCTCCAGGCTGCAGAGCCCAAACTCTCTCAATCTGTCCTCATAGCAGAGTTGCTGCAGCCTTCTGAGCATCTTCACGGCCTCCTCTGGACCTGCTCCAACACTTCCATGTCCTTCCTGTGCTGAGGGCTCCAGAACTGCACACAGGACTCCAGATTGGGTCTGAGGAGAGCAGAGCAAAGGGGTAGAATCCCCTCCCTTGCCCTGCTGCCTACACTGCTCTTGCTGCAGCCCAGCACTCAGTTGCTGTCTGGGCTGCACTCACACTGTAGGCTCATGTTGAGCTTTTCATCACCCCAGACCCCCAGGGCTGCTCTCAGCCATTCCCCACCCAGCCTGTATTTGTGCTTGGGATTGTGCCTACCCTGGTGCAGGACCTTACACTTGGCCTTGTTGAATTTCATGGGGTTGATCCTGAGGGGCTTTTCCAACTTGAATGTTTCTGTGATTCTGTGATTCTGTATGTGGCCTTGGGTCATGTGGAGGTGTTGGGAAGAAGGTTGATGACCTTAAATGTCTTTTCCAACTTTAACAATTCTATAGGGGGTAGGGGTTGTGAAATCTCCATCAACATGAAACCTCTAAGCCTCATCTGTCACCTCAGGTGATAAGGTTTTCTTTGGATGTGGGGATGCCCTGAAGTCCTCCCTTGCCTTATTTTCTTGTGACTCACTTTAGGATGGTGTTTGTTTCACCTTTGAATGAACCTGGACAAACGTTACCAACATTGGGTCTTTAGGAGCTTGCCCTTCCATCTTCCCACAAGACACTTGGCATCCCATTCCAAATCCATCCCCTCCCCACAGCTCTTTCTCAATGGATAAAACCTTGGTCAGCTCACCATAATGCAGCTTCTAAACATCAGCTTCACTTTTTGAAAGCAGTTTGTCCTCATCCTGCCCAAACAGCACTAGTGGGAGGTGTCCCTGCCTATGGCAGGGTGCTGGAACTAGATGATCTTTGAGGTCCCTTCCAACCTTACCATTCTATGATTTAACAGCTCCTGACTGGCAGGGCACAAGTGCCCAGCATTTTCTAAATGAGCTCCTGAAAGTATCTCAGGTGGAAAACCCAAATCTGGTTTTGGAGGACTTATTGCTCTGAAGGAGAAAAAAAAAAAAAAAAGTCTGATACACTTTGGATCACAGGATCATAGGATGTTAGGGGTTGGAAGGCACACAAAGAGATCATCCAGTCCAACACCCTGACAGGGCAGGACCAGACAATCTATCTTAGGTCATAGAGGAATGCATCCAGATGGGCCTTGGAAGTCTCCAGAGGAGGAGACTCCACAACCTCTCTGGGCAGCCTGTTCCAGTGCTCTGTGACCCTTACAGTAAAGAAGTTTCCCCTTGTGTTGAGGTGGAACCTCCTGTGCTGTAGCTTCCATCCATTGCTCCTTGTCCTATCCCAGGGAGTACGTGAGCAGAGCCTGTGTCCTCCCATCCCTGACCCCCAGCCCTCAGGTGTTTATAAACTTTTATTAAATGCCCTCTCAGTCTTCTCCAGACTAAAAAGTCTCAGGTGCCTCAGCCTCTCCTCATCAGGCAGTGCTCCAATCCCCTCATCATCCTCATAGCATTCTCTTGGACTCTCTCCAGCAGGTCCCTGTTGAGCAGATACCTCCTAACAGCTTTCGAATATAAAATTCTCTAGCAGAATTTCTGTTCCAGCACAAAAGTTACAATCTTCAGTGGAATTTCTGATCTTGGCAGCATCCCTGCTTCTGGTGGCACTTCCAACAACGCTGCAGACATGCAACAGAGTCTGAGTTTGACCTTGAATGAAACCTAGCAGTAGATCTGCAGCAAAAACCGTGACTCTGAGGTGACCACTCACCAACCCTACCCAGAGCTTTGGACCACGCTGCTGCCTGTGTGGATAAAACCCCTTTGAAAACACATCACTTTTAACCAGGAATTTATCAAACCCTGCCCCATACCTTTCTGTGTGGCCCTGGTGAGCTTGGCTGGAAATCCAGGGCCAGATAATCCACACTCCCCGAACTCTTTTTAGGCGCTGGGCTGTTGGTGCCACTAGGAACAGGAGAAGCAGAAATGGGGTTTTGCTAATGCAGGGAAAAGACAGGAGAGACAATGAGGATTAAAATGGGAAGAAGAAGGGAAAAGGAAAATAAATAAATAAAAAAAAGAATTAACACAACTCTGGCAACAAAATGCCAGTGGTACTTTTAAAAGAGGTCCCAGTTTGGATATCTGCTCACTCTGGGGAGCAGGGTGGGCAGAAGTGCTGAGGGACTATATATATATATATCTATAAAAAGTATTTGATTATTATATGCATGTAATATTATATTGTAGGATACTCAGGGAAGTTGTGGGTGTCCCCTCCCTCTAATTATTCAAGGCCAGGTTGAATGAGGCCTTGAGCAACCTGTTGTAGTGGAAAGTGTCCCTGCCCATGGCAGGGGAGGTTGGAACTAGGTGATCTTTAAGGTCCCTTCCAATCTAAACAGTTCTATGGTTATGATTACAGTGATTTTATGTTGTGCTAATGACTTTTTTTTTTCAAGCTAATCTTCTCAGTTTTATCTTTTGGACCAGTTCTGCTGCCTTTGTGCTGTTTTTATTCAGATGCCTGACATCAGCAGTGGGCTTCAGCATTTCCCAGGAACCACACCTCAGCAAGGCCGGACCAGCTCTGGGATCTTTACTAATCACAGCCAGGCTACACAGAGCAAAGATTTCCTCTACCCCTTTAGTTACACAGCCTGAAAAATATGCCTCAAGTGAACAGTTTTGCAAAGAGACACAAAATCCCCTCCCTGTGAGCCGTGCCACTCCCTGCTGCTGCTCTGATAGCCCCTGCCCTCCACACAAATACGATGTCAGCAGCTGTTTAGGAGGAATAAAAACCCTGCAAAGGAAGCTACTTAAATTAGGAAAAGAGGCTGTGACAGCCCAGAGACATTTTTATCCCCTCTTAAATCCTAGCAAAGCAGGCAATACATGTTCCTGCTCTCACATAGAGTTAAAACCCCACTGGGACCTGTCACTGCTGCGTGCTTGTAGGGATGTGAGTCAGGGCGTGCACCCCATTCATCACGGAGCTATCTCAGCACTTCCATGTCATGAGCTAGGAATGTGTTTGCAGAGCTGGGGAATGTCTCTGTCCTGCCAGGACCATATATCTTAGCTGTGAGGCCCTTACCATGGCCACGTAGTTCTCCTCGCTGTCTCCCGAGTCAGTGCTGGTGATGCTCTGGGAGGAGACAGGGCGGCAGTACTGCAAAGAGCCGGCGTTGAAGGTCTGCCTGCAAGGACAAGGGTTGCTGTCTTAGTGATGGTTGCAGGTGCTGCTTGCCCACTGCCAAGGAGGGATGGCAGAAGGCAGCATGTGATGCCTCTAATCGTCCCCACCTTCAGATCTGGACATTGGGCATCAAGAATCATAGCAGCATAGAACCAGAGAATGGTTTAGGTTGGAAGCGACCTCAAAGCTCATCCAGTTCCAACCCCCTGCCATAGGTAGGGGCATCTCCCACTAGAAGCTACACAGCCACACACACTCCCTCTCACAAAATCACAGAAACAGACAGGTTGGCAAAGCCCCTCAGCATCACCAAGTCCAACCTAGAACTCTGCTCCACAAGATTCACTTTAAACCATATCTCCAAGCACCACATCCAAACCACCCTTAAACACATCCAGGGTTGGTGACTCCACCTCCTCCCTGGGCAGCTCATTCCAGTCCCTGACCACTCTCTCCATGAAAAACTTTTTCCTAATGTCCAACCTAAACCTACCCAGCCTCAGCTTGAGGCTATTCCCCCTTGTTCTATGTCCAGTTACCTGTGAGAAGAGACCAGTAGCAGCCTCTCCACAATGTCCTCTTCTCTCCCCCACCTTGCATCTTACGGAACCCAAATAAAGAACCCCAGGGTCAGAGGGAGGATAGCAAAGCCAAAAGGCCAAGTTGAAGCAGAGAGTTAGTGAGCTTGTTCTGCAGAACATGAGCTGTTTCTTCAGACCAGTTGGGTGAGATAGAATCATAGGATCATAGAATGGCAAGGTTGGAAGGGACCTCAAGGATTATCTAGTTCCAACCCTCCCACTAGAACAGGTCACTCAAGGCCTTGTCCAACCTGACCTTGAACACCTCCAGGGAGGGAGCAGCCACAACCTCCCTGGGCAACCTGTGCCAGTGCCTCACCACCCTCACTGTGAAGAACTTCCTCCTAACATCCAGTTTCAATCTCCCCTCTGCCACTTCAAACCCATTCCTTCTCATCCTGTCATTACAAGAAGAGCAGGTGGCATTGGGGTTCTGCTAACCTGACCTTGTTGTGGCTCAGAAATCACTGCCTGAGTCTTCTCATTTTCTCCTTTCTAGGACTTTTTAATAACACCTTGCTTGCTATTTACCTGTAACTCTCTTGCTATCTGCTAACTAAATCAGGCTCCATGATCTTATGAGGAAAGTCTGAGGGAGCTGGGGCTGTGCTGGTTGGAGAGGAGGAGACTGAGAGGTGACCTCATTCATGTTTATAAAGATGTGTGGGTGAGAGCCAAGAGGATGGAGACAGGCTCTGCTGGGTGATGCCCAATGCCAGGACAAGGGGCAATGGGTGGAAGCTGAGGCATAGGAAGTTCCAAGGAAACATAAGGAAGAATTTTTTTCCTTGTGAGGGTGACAGAACATTGGTACAGGCTGCCCAGAGGGGTTGTGGAGTCTTCCTCTCTGGAGATACTCAAGATCTGCCTGGATGCATTCCTTTGTGAGCTGCTCTGGGTAATCCTGCTCTGGCAGGGGGGTTGGTCTGGATGAGCTTACAAGGTCCCTTCCAGCCCCTAACCTTTTGTGATACTATGATTCTGTGATCTGAAGGGAGCTTGTTTTGTTGGTCTCTTCTCTCAAGCAAATAGCAACAGAACAAGAGAGAATGGCTTCAAGCAGCACCAGGGGAGGTTTAGGTTGGACATCAGAAATATTTTTTTTCACTGACAGGATTGTCTGGCATCAGAACAGGCTGCCCAGGGAGGTGACTGAGTGACTATCCCTGGATGTGTTTCAAAGCCATCCAAACATGGTGCTTGGGGATATAGCTTAGTGGTGGACTTGGCAGAGTAGGGTTAATGGTTGGACTTGATCTTGAAGGCCTTTTCCAACCTAAATGATTCTGTGATTCTAACTCCTGTATCTCACAGGAAGTATTTAACTATGGAGGAAGTAGTGCCAGCCTTGGTGGAGCTTTTCACCTCCAACCTCACTGCAGCTCCAGGATTTGTTTACCATGCAGGGCCCTGTCCAAAAGCTTTGCTGGAAAACAAAACCTCGGAGGCGTCTTGCTTTCACTTGGCCAAATCTAATTCTACAGAATAACACATAATGCAATCAGCATCTGGCATGAAACCTTGCATCTTAAAAAGCTATTTGTTGCCTTGCAGTAAAGGCTGGGTCATATGATTAGCTGATAAGGGAAAAATCCATTAGCTTCTCCAGGGCTGGACATCAAGTCAATCAAACCCCGCTCGCTGTTCTGAGGCGCAGCGGTTCCAACACACAGCCCTCATGCCCTGCAGTCAGCCTCCACACAATGCAATTTACTGGAGGAGTCACAGCAGCCAAGCTTTGCTTTGCCTTTCACTGGCCAGCACCAGACCAAGAATTAGCAGCAGAATGGGAATTGTGTGAATCCTGTTATTTTTGGCTGTCAGACTTTGCTCTGAAGTGCTTTGGTTTCATTTTGCAGGCTTCCTTCAGGCTGGGTTTTGCTTTCAAGGCAATCAAAACACAGCTCGGGCAGACCCTGTCAGTGTCACCCTGTGTTTGGAGACTGTAGTGGGGTCTTTTGGAGGGAGAGTTGGATGTGAAATCATGTCCTGTGCCCACAGAATGGCTGAGTTGGGGTGGCTCAGTTGGGTCATGAACTGTGGTGGGCCACAGGTCCTGTGCCAGGAACACAGATCTCCAGGGACTGTCAGATTCCAGAAGCAGGAAATGTCTTAGAATCATAGAATAGTAAGATAGGAAGGGACCTCAAGGATCATCTAGTTCCAACCCCCTGCCATAGGCAGAGACACCTCCCACTAGTACAGCTCACTCAAGGTCTTGTCCAGCCTGGCCTTGAACACCTCCAGGGAGGAAGCAGCCACAACCTCCCTGGGCAAACTGTGCCAGTGTCTCACCACCCTCACTGTCAAGAACTTCCTCCTAGCATCCAGTCTAAATCTCCCCTCTGCCAGTTCAAACCCATTGCTCCTTGCCCTGGCATTACAAGACCTTAATTCTTCAAGATCTTAATTAGCTGCTCAACCACATGCTGGGCTTTCATGTGAAATCCTGACCTAAATGAATTTATCTTCCTGCCATCAGCTCCGATTTGGGGAATATGACTCTGTCTCTTCAAACACTTCACTAAGCTGGTAAGGGGTCCAAGAGAAGAAAGAACCCCTCTGTTTTGGCAGCATCTGACCCATCTGGGTCCAGCTCTGGAGTCCTCAGTGCAGGACAGACATGGACCTGTTGGAGCAGGTTCAGAGGAGGCAGCAAAAATTATCTGAGGGATGGAACCCCTCTGCTGTGAGGACAGGCTGAGAGAGATGAGGTTGTTCAGCCTTGAGAAGAGAAGGCTCTGGGGAGACCAGAGCCAGCAGTGTGCCCAGGTGGCCAGGAAGCATAGGAAGGACACGGAAGTGTTGGAGCAAGTCCAGAGGAGGTCATGAAGATGATCAGAGGGCTGCAGCAGCTCTGCTGTGAGGACAGGTTGAGAGAGTTGGGGCTCTGCAGCCTGGAAAAGAGAAGGCTTCCAGGAGACCTGATAGTAGCCTTCCAGTATCTGAAGGGGGCCTACAGGAAGGTTGGGGAGGGACTGTTGACAAGGTCTTGTAATGACAGGACAAGGGGTAATGGGTTTGAACTGGCAGAGGAGAGATTTAGACTGGATGTTAGGAGGAAGTTGTTTGCAGTGAGGGTGGTGAGGCACTGGCACAGGTTGCCCAGGGAGGTTGTGGCTGCTCCCTCCCTGGAGGTGTTCAAGGCCAGGTTGTTTGAGGCCTTGAGTGAGCTGTACTAGTGGGAGGTGTCCCTGTCTATGGCAAGGGGTTGGAACTAGATGATCCTTGAGGTCCCTTCCAACCTTACCATTCTGTGATTCTATGATTCTACGACATAGTCAGGGCAGAAGGGATCATCCAGTTTTTAAGGAAATTTGGGTCTGCATTCCAAGTCTAGGCTCACTTCTAGTTTGATTCAAGGCAGAAATGTGCCTCTTCAGCAAAGAAAGATGATGGGCTAGAAGAAACCTCTGCTGTGAACAGAAGCAGAAAAGCAGCCAACATCCTCTGTAGGCTCAGCCAGGGATGTTTAATGCACTGCAGAGGTGACAGCACATGCAGACACCAGTGAGTGCAAGACTAGAGGTCTGCTGTCAGGGCAAAGCAGGAACTCTGCTCCAACCATTACTTACGTTGGCCTGGACCAGGATTTTGTGACTGGTGATTTGAAGGGAAGTTCATCGATGACGCTGTTGTTCCTCAGGTCCAGCGGCGACGGTTTTGCTGGGAAGGAGAAAAACCTTTATTCAGAGGCAGCACATTCCCACAATTTAGCATTCCTGACTGGCATGAGAGGGTCCCCAACAAACTGGTGGTTGCTTCCCATTCTACAAGGTCTTGTAATGACAAGACAAGGGGCAATGGGTTTAAACTGGCAGAGGGGAGATTTAGACTGGATGTTAGGAGGAAGTTCTTGACAGTGAGGGTGGTGAGGCACTGGCACAGGTTGCCCAGGGAGGTTGTGGCTACTCCCTCCCAGGTTGTTTGAGGCCTTGAGTGACCTGTTCTAGTGGGAGGTGTCCCTGCCTATGGCAGGGGGTTGGAACTGGATGATCCTTGAGGTCTCTTCCAATCTTACTATTCTATGATTCTATGATTCTGTTAATTATCTCTCCAGTCTTCCCTGGGCTCACTTATGCCAGCTCTGGGGAATCTTAGTGAATCTTCCCTCTGACCCAGAGTCAATGAGTGGTCCCAGGAATAGGGGTCTGCTGAAAATGCCCAAACCCAGAGTATGATAAACCCATTCATTAAGGAGCTGTCATAACCCAGGACTAGCCTTTGCCAGCCCTAAGCTATCTCCAGAGAGAGAATTTTCCCACAAGGGAATGGCAAAGAAAATCTGCAGGGTAACATGAAAGCTCTTCTTATGATGGGTGGTTTGTTAGGTGGGAGGCAAGACCACTGTGCTCCAGCTTCAGCCCTCACTGAGCATGTTGATGGGCTTAGGTGCTGATGCCCTAATGATGGGAGCTCTCCTGTTCAACATGTCTTTGGTGACCTTCCAGATGATGGTTTGGGGAGAGATTTGGAGAACAAAGACAAAGCCCTAAGGGGAGAGTTGTGTAGACTTGCCTAGTAGTAAACAGTAGGAGAAAATTGGGTCCTCTGAATATGACACAGAGATTTTGGAATGGAGCTTAGAGAGAGGTGAAGGTAAGGGAGATGAGATCCTGCCTATAACATGTCTGTCCAATGAAGTCCAGGAAGGCTTTGATATGGGCTGTTCAAGCGTCACAAAGCTGCATTTGCACCATAGTCCTCCTGAGAGAGGAAGGGAAAATCTGAGGGTCTGACTGCTGGCAGCAGTGAGGCACACCCCACACCCTTGAGTGTGCACAAGCTGACAAGAGTCCAAAGTATTACCAGAATGGGAGGATTCCTAGAAAGATCCATTCTTACCTTTCCGGTCGGGCTTGAGGTTGCGGTTGACTGGTGGGGGCTGGATTTCGCTCAGCCGTCTGTGGCACTGTGCCATGGCTCCTCCTTTATGCACAGGGAGAGTAGCTGAGGACAACCCCACCAGGTCAAAGTGATGCGGCCCAGGGCTCATGGGGATGTAGAGATTTTGGGCATTGTCGTTGGCTTTCTCAGCGTGGATCAGGGGAGAGGAACCAGGGTTCATGGGGACGTAGTTGTCCTCGGAGTCGGTGCTGTGGGAGCGGGCGACCACCGCCTTGGCTTGCTGGGGGACAAGCAGAGGAATGTGCTGTGGGCATCAGACATTGCTCAGCTCCATTCCACTATAAATCCCTTCATCTCATCATCACCAAACGCACCCCTGAGGTGGGGCACCAGCTCTGAAATCTCAGTACAGAGGGAAGGGATGGTCTATCCCCTCTGCGGCCATCAGTTTGCACTTGAGAGGGCCTACCTCCGCTGTGTGCAAGACTTTGTTAACACCCTAAATTCAGGGAAAAGTCTTAACTGCTCAGACTTGAGCTTGAGTGACTTGCAGAAGCATACTTAACAAGGAAAGTCACTTTTTGCTGGGCTCTGGCCATGACTAAAATGCAGTATGAAAGGCTACCTACATGTCATTTCCAGCTCAGGAAATCTCAAGAAAGTACACAAAAGTGGCAATTCTGGAATCATGTCAAAATTCAGCTCAGCAGCATCCCAAGCTTTGGAGAAACCAACATACTGGACACTTTTTTGGGGGGTAAAAGCTCCAGGGAGGTACACTTTGCGGAATCACCCAAGCAAGGCTCTGCTTGTAGTGCTGGGCTAGGTGGTTGTCCATTCATCTCTACCCTTGTAGGCCACTACGGTTTTAATGGAGGCCAGTAATAGAGCTCTTAATTTCTTAACTTAGCTCTGCATGACAGGGCTGTGAGGTTCCACCTCAAACTGGAACTGACTTGTCTCTGAATCTATCAGGTGAAAAGTGTTGTCTGCAGCCTGGTGGCCAACATCAAGGCCCACTCACCAGGTAGGAGTTGTAGCCATCATTCATGGATTCGACTGACTGCACAGCGCTGCTGCCTCCTCCATGCTGTGGGTATTCGTACGTCTCGCAGGAAGAAGCTGCAACACAACCACAGATGTACAACCTCTCCCTCTGCAACTGCTAATAAAAGGGGGCCCTGACAACAAAATCCAGGTACTGGAAAGGTGGTATCCACTCTTGAAGCTTGAGATGCTGGTGGGAAGACACAGGTTTTAACCTGCCACAGGCTCCCTGTCACGCTCTCTTCCAATTAGCATCTCTCTGATGCGTCAGCACAGCTGCAAGTGCCACATGGACCTAACTTGGTTCTGTCAAAGTGCTGAAAAAGCCCAGGAATGAAGACATCAGGTAAGGTAGATCATGGTGACAAAACTGAGTTAAGGAAGAGCTCACTTGAGAGATGTAAGGTCTGGCATCCTGCAGTAAAGGAGGATAGGATGAGGATGGGGTGCTAAATTCTTAGGCTGCTCTATCTACTGCTGAGCATGGGTCTGATCTCCGCCAAAATATTCCTATCTAGGTAGAAGGAGATGGCAGAAGCATTTCAGGGAGCTGTGTGTATAATTTATCCTATGTTTTCCCTCCAACTACCTCTTCTAATTTGCTTTGCAACTATTTCATCCTAGGCACAAGATTTTGACAGGCCAAGTTTATTCATGACCAGTCCGTGGCCAATGGGAAGTGCAAGTCTGCTGCATTTGGCACGCTGAGTCTTTGAGATGTGCAAAACGATGTCCCTGTCTAGTGTGCAAAACCAGGACAGCTCCAGGCTGAAGTGAGCTCTGATAACCCTGGCAAGGAATTGAAATGAAAGCAATTTAACCAGAGCCACCAGCTCCTGGTGAGAGGCTCCACGGTAGGTTTGGGTGTTTGCTTCAAGGCACAACACAGCCGAGAGCCAGCTGAGCAGCACGGCTGGGTAGAGACCTGAATACGCCTCTCCATGCCCACTGTACGCAGAAAGCAGGGCCATATCCTGACCAAGGAGACCTTCTTTGCGTTCAACCTCCTGGCTGATGCCAACTGCCCCCACAATCGTACCGCAACCCAACGGGACCACCCCCTCCAAGCCCGTAGATAGGACAAGCCTCTCCCTGCTCCCCATTCCCAAATTCACCTCGGTGCAGCCTGCTGTTCTCCACCGCTGGCAGCGTGTTCCTCCGGGGAATGGTGGCTGCCATGGGGGCCAGCCCTAAGCTGTCACCAGGCTGGGGTCTCTGCGGCGGGCTGCCCCACCGCGGCTCTGCCTGCCCGGGTTTAGGGGGCCGTGGGGGCGGCGCGGCGGGCGAGTCGCTGGCAGCCACAGCCAGAGCGTTGTGGTTCTTGTCCAGTGTAAATGTCCTGGGGATCTGGTAGACAGAGTGTGGGGTGGGAGGGATGTCGTAGGAGTCTGTGGAGAGCTCCCCAAACTCCTTACACAGGGTGTTGTTGGGAGTCTTGTAGGTGTAGACCTCCTCGTTATCCGTTTCGGAGCTGGTGAGGCTGGACTTGGGGTGGCTGTAGGAACCGAAGGCGCGCGGCAGGTCGTAGGCACTGTCCCTGAACTCCGAGTTGTGCCGGATGGGTTTCGGCAGGCTGTAAAAGCCGTGGAGCTGCCCCCCAACCCCGTTCACACAGTGCCCGTTGCCCTGTGACAGCTTCTGGACCGCCGAGTCGCTTCGCATGAAGAAGGCAGTCCTGGTGGCTTGGGAGAAGCTGGCACTCCTGCAGAGGAAGACGAGAAGGGGGCTGAGATGGAGGGAGAGACTGGAGAGAGGGGACAGAGTCTGCTCAGCAAGTTTGCTGATGACACCAAACTGGGAGGTTTGGCTGAGACACCCGAAGGCTGTGCAGCCATACAGCAAGACTTGCACAGACTGAGAGATGGGCACAGAGGAATGAGGCTCAACAAGGATAAGTGCAGAGTCTTGCTCCTGGGAAGGAACAATAAACTGCATCAGTACAGGCTGGGAGGTGATCTGCTGGAGAGCAGCCCTGTGGAGAAGGAGCTGGGAGTGCTGGCGCCCAACAAGTTGCCCATGGGACAGCAATGTGCCCTTGTGGCCAAGAATGTCAGTGGGGTCCTGGGATACGTTAAGAGGAGTGTGGGCAGCAGATGCAGGGAGGTTCTCCTCCCCCTCTACTCTGCCCTGCTGAGACCTCACCTGGAGTATTCTGTTTAGTTTTCAGCTAACCAGTTCAGGAGGGACAGGAGTCTGCTTGAAAGAGTCAAATGGAGGACAATGAAGAAGCTAAAGGGGCTGAAGCACTGCCCTGTGAGGAGAGGCTGAGGGACCTGAGGCTGTTTGGTCTGGTGAAGAGAAGACTGAGATGGGATCTAATCAGTGCTTATAAATATCTGAGGGTTGGGGATCAAGAGTGAGGGGACAAACACTTTTCAGTTGCACCCTGTGATAGGACAAGGAGCAATGGATGTAAACTACAGCACAGCAAATTCCACCTCAACATGAGGAAGAACTTCTTTACTGTAAGGGTGAGAGAGCCCTGGAACAGGCTGCCCAGAGATTTTGTGGAGTCTCTTCCTCTGGTGGCTTTCAAGACCTGTCTGGGTGTGTTCCTGTGCAACCTGAGCTAGATTCTATGGTGCTGCTCTGGCAGACGTGGTGAACTTGATGACCTATGGAGGTCCCTTCCAACCCCTAACATACTATGACCCCATGACTGTCCCAGGGTTCAGGAAACACTGCTCCCCCTGAATTGTCACCTTCCTGACCCACAATGCCCAAACCTGTGGCAATGGAAGCACTTCAAATCCCTCCAAATGTGCCCACCAACCATTTGGTCTTGAAACACCTTCAAAATGACCTCCTGATGGGTAGGGAGGTGCAGGTGTCCTGACCCATGGCGGGGCTACAGACAAGAATATTTCAGCCATTGTTCCAAATGGGCAATTTTCACACTGGCTGAGAGCGAACCCAGACAGAGCTGCAAAAAGCCACCACATCAGCATCAGCATCATGTGCTGGCCACACATCTGCAGTGCAGGGGGGAAGTTGTCTGCACCTCTGCCATACAAAGGTGCTTCAGAGGGACTGGAAACACTCCAGATGGGGATTATTTCAAAGCTTCCAGTCATGCCGCCACCCTGCCCTCTTGCAGGATAAGTGATTCAACAAGGCCAAGTGTAAGGTCCTGCACCTGGGTAGGCACAATCCCAAGCACAAATACAGGCTGGGTGGTGAATGGTTGAAGAGCAGCCCTGAGGAAAAGGACCTTGGAGTCTGGGTTGATGAAAAGCTCAACATGAGCCTGCAGTGTGCACATGCAGCCCAGACAGCAACCGAGTCCTAGGCTGCAGCAAGAGAAGCGTGGCCAGCAGGGCAAGGGAGGGGATTCTGCCCCTTTACTCTGCTCTCGTCAGACCCCACCTGGAGTACTGTGTGCAGTTCTGGAACCCTCAGCACAGGAAGGACATGGAAGTGTTGGAGCGGGTCCAGAGGAGGGCCACAAAGATGATCAGAGGGCTGGAGCAGCTCTCCTATGAGGACAGGCTGAGAGAGTTGGGGCTCTTCAGCCTGGAGAAGAGAAGG